>JAXGGA010005850.1:0-32500 GCA_038373865.1 Uloborus plumipes
ATTACCGTATTTAAATTTTCATTTTGAACATTTTTTGGTTCAACATTGAACTGTTCAAGCAACCTTTCCCCACCTAATAACTTATGAGTGAACCATCCAAATGGAATAAACTTTTGTTGGAAAGACCTCTGAGAGTACAGCTCATTCCCATATTTGATTTTTCGATTTGAACAATTTTTGGTTCAACTTTGAACCGTTCAAACAACCTGTCCCGCGATGCTTTCAGAAAAAAAAATTTAACATTAGCGCCTACGGGGAATTTAAGTTGAATGTTGATCCTGAGCCTAAAGTCTGATTTCCTTCAAACTAACTTTGTAAGAAAATGGTTTTGTAAAGTACTTTTCTGAATAATCTTCTGTGAGGACTGATTCCGACTCCGACAACGTGGCGGAAATGCAGGCGCAGAAAAAAAATGACTGACTGTGCAGAGGATTTTTTGTTTATTTATTCTTTTGTTTTATTTTATTTATTATTATTATTATTATTATTTTTGGCAGACGATTTTTTTGTAACAAAAATGTTTCATTCACAAGGGCATTTTATTCTTTATATTTAACAACTGGCAACGGATTAAAAGTGAAATTCGAGACGTTTTATCAACGGACGAGTTCTTTTTTTTTTCTTTGATAAAATTTGTTTTGATGTACTTTGTACTTTTAATTTTTTTTTTTTTTTTGAAAACAATTGAGGAATTTTTCTACGGAAGAACTGTAACAGTTACATTCTTTAAAAGGTGCGACAAAACTTTATTCATTTATTTACTTTTTATGTGTCTATTTCATCTGATGAGAGGGGTACATTTTGCTTTTAGAAATCAGCTTTAAGTGCTAAAAAGGTATGTTTGACATAATTTTTAGTCTCAGATAATTAAGAGAATAATGATCAGATGTTAGAATGCCGATGTCGATGTACAGGAAAGAAGGCTCGTTTAGTTCTTGACAGAACTTCTTGTTTTATTAGACTTGTTTTTGGTCTACATTTTTACCATGAAAATACATCTTAAAAATGCAATTTTTCATAGTTCGTTTACATTGACTAGAAGGCTAAAAACTCCATTACTTTTAGGTACTATTTCCCTTAACAAATATTTAGTTTAAAACTCAAACAGTAATTCAAAAGCAAGTTAACAGCTTCAGAGTGAATTGCATGCATTTTTAAAAAAACGAAAAAGTTCTAAGTCTGCTTCAAGCTTCAGAACTTTTTATACTTACAAATAGCGAACTACTTTGCGAGCTACTACATTTTAAAGTTCATAATTTCTTAAAATAGATCTTCAATAGCAATTTTGTTAACATTGCTAAATTAAATGTGTGATGAATTTTAAAAATAAAATATAGTCTTAAAATCAGGCAGCACAAGCCGATGTATTTTAGTCGTTTGCATTTTGGAACCAATGACATTTATTACCTTAATTTCAGTACGCAGTTTAAAAAATAGGAAAAACTTAAGGTACTCAAAATATTTCTGTATTCAAGTACAAAATGTTTGATAAATGACGATAATAAACGATTGATAAATCTATTGAAAGTTCCGAGCATCCTTTCAGGGTTAGAGCCCCCTTTGAACACCTATTTTCAATAACTTATAAAACAATGTAATAGGCTGCATTAAAATACGTTACACGGAAACATGGGACATATTCAAATATGCTACAAAAATAAAAAATATGTCAATGAACTACCAGTTGCATAAAAATTTTTAGACTGCCAACAAAGTGTTGGAAAACAATTGAACGTTTGATGCTATGAAATAATACTTGAAAATATTAATAAGTCTTGGATATTAGAATTTTTAATTTTAAGCTTACAAATGCATTAAATTTTAAACACTGAGTTAATGAAAAATGTCGAAAACAAAATTTGAAATTGTGATTAAAAACTTGTTAACGTTTAAAATAAATAAACTTTCAGAACTTCGCGCGTTTTTTAACATACATGAACTTTAAATACGAGACAGAGGTATAACGTTTTACACGCAAGAAAATCTAAAATTAGTTTGTGGCTTCTTTCGGTGTTGCGAGTATATCTAATGGTGACAAATTAGATATTCTCGAAAGTTCTGAACAAGTAGAGAAAAATACATATGGATCGCAATGATTACGTGAAACAAATTCATTTTTTCAACAAATGTTATGTTTTAAATGCAAGTCATTTGAAAGTACTTTTAAATTAACTTCAATAGAAACTACTTACGTTGCAGGAACTGGATTCTTGCTGATGACCCCTTTTTCTCTTATTATTTCAATTGGCACTCCAATTGGCTTAGGTATGGGTATCGGCAGTGGCTTCATAAGAGGCACCAAGAATGGTTTCTTAATTTTAATGGGAACCGGAAAAGGTACTAACTTTGGAACTGGTACAGGGAATGGTTTCTTTACTTTGTATGGCTTTGGAATTTTAATTTCCTTTGGATACATATACGGCTTCGGATATGGGATTGATTTCTTTATTTTCACAATCTTCGGATATGGGACAAGTTTTGGAATTACTTTCACTTTCTTTACTATAAATGGTACTGGTACCTTTTTGAACACGGGAACTGGTTTAGGCACTGGTATTATTTTGGGGATTTTAACTATTTTTGGGACTTTAACAGGATGTGGAACTTTAACTATTTTTGGCGTTTCTTTTATTATAATGTGTACTGGTTGTTTTACAAATTTAGGCACAGGGACTGGAACTTTTTTAAATATTGGAATGATCACAGGCTTTGGTACAGGTACAAATATCTTCTTTATGTACGGTTTTGGTACGGGTATCGGGATAGGCTTTTTTACTGCATATGGTTTAAAAACTTTAACTGGTACAGGTTTTAAATAGGGCTTTTTCACTTTTATGATTTTGGGGACTTTAACGAATTTGGGAATTGGCACTAATTTAGGTATTGGTTTAACCTTTGTGATAATGTGAGGCACAGGAACTGGTTTCTTGATAAAAACTGGCTTTAAAACTGGAACGATTTTAGGCATCTTCACTATTTTTGGAACCTTAACTATAGTAGGAACCGGAACCTTTTTTGGGGTTTCTTGAACAATAATATGAATTGGCTGTTTGACAAACTTCGGCACAGGAACAGGTATTGGTTTAAATTTAGGAATAGGAATCTTCTTTGGCACTGGAATAAAAACTTTTTTCTTGTAAAACTTTGGAACAGGCACAGGAAATGGCTTATGTACAGCATAAGGTTTGGGAATAGGAATTTCTTTCGGATACAAGTATGGTTTTGGCACTGGGATGGGCTTCAGGATTTTAAATGGTTTAGGAACCAGAACTTTCTTTGGAATTGGCTTGATTTTTGGAATAAAAAACGGAACTGGTAGTGGCTTTAGGACTGGAACTTTTTTAATGACTGGGACGATCTTTGGCACTGGTACATAATGTTTCACGGGGTAAGGATGTGGGACATTTACAACTTCTGGTCTATCACGAATGATGACTTTCACCGGCTGAACTGTCCAATCCTCCTTTTTGCCACCATCTGGAATATTCAAGTCTATGCTCCGTTCTTTTCGCGGCTTTTCTTCAAGCGACTGCTCGGGCACTCCTTCGTTCTCTTGTCCTGCCAAAACGCATTTGATCCAAGATGATGAGTTGATAACAAGCAACAGTAGTATTAACCTGACCATCCTAAAAATAAATGTATCAAAATTTATTTAATAGTTTTAAATCCAATGAAAGAAATCCTTCGCTCTAAAAAGTAACTTTTGGAACTTTGTGATCTTCGTTTTTGGGATAAAATTTTCCTTCGATTTCAATCTGAATTTTTAAGACAAAATTATTTAACTGGTTAAGTGCAAAAGAAGCATAAAAATACTGTTAATAGATACACTTTATAATGAATCAGTTTCTGCATTGGGCATAATTGGGACATCTTCGAACGATTTTATAAATTTAAGCTTTATTGTTACACGATATAACGCTGTCAGCCCCCAAGTTAAATTTGAACCTAAGTCAAGTACAGTCGAGCCCGCTAAATGGAATAGCCATTTTGCCAAGATAAAATATTCTTATAAAGGGGATATTCCATTATCCGGGATAAAAATTATGCATTACAATGATTTGTTACATGGAAAATGTATTACATTAAGCGGGATATTCTTTTAACATAGATTCTTATAAGCGGGCTCGACTAGATGTTTCAAGTGAAGTGCTATATCAGCTATTTGGTAAATATGCGCTTTAGTCAAAACTAAAACTAGAAAGCTTTCTAACGACAAATAAGTTCTTACAGACGGGCTAAATTCAAATTAAACTACTCGATTGAATCTTTTTAATCGGACAAATACGAGTTCTAGGTTATTTTAATTAATGAAAGTACGGATTGAACGAAATAACCTTTTGATTGAGACAAGGTACATAAACTGCTGATCATAGTAAAAATCGTATTGAGAAATCATCAGTATAAAATAGGGAACTTGATAGGAGAAAATTAAGTATAGTACGTACATTATTTTACAGTCTTACAGAAGGACATTAATGCACTATATTTTTATACAGCGTGTACATCCAAATAAGCGTCATATTATGAGATAGTCTGGAAAATCGGTAGTTTACTGTAATAGGCAATTGAGATTTTACACTGTGTTTAAATTTGTTTTTATTCATGAACAAATCTACAGTATTGTTTGTGAGTATTTAAAAATAAGTTACTAAAAATATATCTTCGGGTCATATAGGATATAGAGTGCACGAAGATTACTTTATTACTTAGTTCAAATTTAAGTAGATTATTCAAGTATAATAGTTTGATTTCAAAAAAAAATGCTGTGCAGCTTTGCAAATAAGAGATAAAACGCAACTGCACAACTTTTATACAGCGTAGTATATTTGAATAGCATCAAATGTTGCTAAATTTAACAGTCAGTTAAATAAACTTTAGTTTTAGATTTATAGTAGATAAATGGCTAGAAGATGTGTTTTTTTTTACTGATATTTGTTTGACCTTCGAAAATCATGATTTCTAATCACAGCATTTTATGTAGACTGCGTTGGGAGAGAGAACTTGTTGCGTATTTTGGTTTTTTTTTTTGCCAAAGCAAAATTTTTAACATAAGGGATTTTAGTTTTAGTATTTTTATTCTTAGTTTACAAGTACAAAAAAAATGGCACAAGTTTTAAAACAAACTTAACCAATCTTAGGTTTATGCTTATCAAAAAATTATTTGATTTTACATAATTGAATTCCATATCACTTGGGAGCACTTATTAGATTTCGGTTCAACAGATTCATTTCGCAAAATACAAGTAAAGCATGTCAAAACATAACAGTACAGAAAAATTTTAATGCATTTCAAATTGCAATCAAAGTCTATATCATCAGACTTGAATTCGTAGTTCGAAAGCAAATGTTTCAACATTAACTAATAAAAACGAACAAAACAGTCACCCCAAGTTTTGAAATTTTAAGAGTCATTATCATAAAAAGCCACTAAGCAATTTTTCGGAAATCTTATAGAGTATTACAAGAAACCAACGGCATAAACGTCCGAAGTTGATGGTTTGTCTCGGAACCAATTGCAAAAGCATTGTTTCAAAATACTCTCAGTTGGCTTAGTGAGATTAAGTTTTCACACAACAACATACTCAAACTTTTATCATCTCTGTAAGAAACCTAAAGTATCTTCTCGGATTATTTCATTTGCAAGTTTTCTCGAAGTTAGCTTTGATCCTTAGGTCATCCTATTTCAAAACATTTTAAGCGTAACACTTTCTAAAAATGTTTATAAAAAAAAAGAGGCGTTTTACACTTAGAACCTTAAAAATTGCCAATTAACATCTGGGCTACATAAATGCAACTTACCCTGCGCCACACACCAGCACCGGATACTAAAATCATACAGCATCAAGCTACAAACTCAAACGCTTTAAAATTGCATTTCATCCCCTCACGTCACAAAAATTCGCAACAATCGATTGTTTAAATTCATTCACACCATCGATTGATATGATATAATTTGCCTTAATCGCTTCTGACTGGTGCTTCAATAAATATTATTTTTTTTTAATTCAAACATAGTTTTAAAAAAAATACTGAATTCTGTTATAACTTTTGACCCAAGAAGTTAATGATGCGAAAAAATGGTTTCCTCTAATCATCTGTTAAAAAAGTTTTAACTACAGTAAGTTAGAGCATATTTAAATAATATACGTATGAATATATACACACAAATTGAACCCTTTTTTTTCACTATCTTTGCTTCGAAGCGCTTTATGTTTTACATGCGTAATAAATTTGTGCCTAAAAGTCAAATTCGATTAGATAGAGCTCAGATTTTGGGGCTTCCGTGGCTGAATGGTTAGAAACACGCGCTTCGCCAGCTGACGGCGCGCAGTGAGGATGTAGCGGGTTCAACTCCCATCTCATTCTTTTATCCCGGACGTAATTTTCTTCTCTCGATGCTAGTTATGGAAGCGAGGTGCTATCTATGAAATTCTCCAATATAAAGGAAGCTAGTTAATTTCTTAATACATATCAAGATTTAGACTGGATATTTGTTTCCAGTTGAAGAAATCCTCGTAAGTACAGGGTCCGGAGCAATGAATAGTAGGATATAAAAGGGGTAGAACTTTGAAACGAATTGAGAGTTTAACTGAAACAAAGATTGAAAACAAAGGAAAATATAACCCATTTACCATGCCATACACGCCATTATTTGGTTTTGAATGTGACACCTAGCTGATGATCGCCATCACAATTACAGCTTCTCTCTAGACTTTAAATAAAAGATTTATCACCCTATCCAGCACGTTCAATGGGATCTCTTCCGTAGCTGAACGCATTCCTTCCTTATATTCAGCCACGGTATGAGGACGTGTTTAAACTATCTGAACTAGTAGATCATTTATGTCTTTTATTTCCTTACTAACAGCTTTAATGGGACAAATCTTGGGTAAAGATTATGCGACATATGAGACTTTTGTCTTTTAGTCTCGCTTGGTTGTGAAAATCAATGCAAATGCTTATTTTATTGAAACAATTCTGAGCTTTTAATATGTTCACTCAAGTAACATGTTCTTGATTGTTTCTGTTATCAGTTTCAATTTTGAAAGCAATTTTTATGAATTAAAAAAAGCTATAGTCACAAACTTTCCTCGTTTGTTTCCTTTTCGGTTATTTTATTTTATTTCTTTTCTTTATAACCGACAGTATACTGTATAGTCACTAACTGACCTCGCTTTCCCCCTTTCTTTTATGTTATTTTCTTTTCTTTCTATCTGTCTTTCTTTTTTTTTTTTTGGTAACCGACAGGGTGTACTGTATAGTCACTAACTGATCTCGTTTTTTCCTCCTTTCTTTTTGATATTTTCTTTTCTTTCTTTCTTTCTTTCTTTCTTTCTTTTTTTTTTATAACCGACATTGTATACTGTATTGTCACTTTACTGACCTCGTTTTCCCCCTTTCTTTTATGTTATCTTCTTTTCTTTCTTTTTTTTTTTTTCGTAACCGACATTGTGTACTGTATAGTGTATAGTCACTAACCGACCTGTTTTTCTTCCTTTCTTTTGAAGTTTTCTTTTCTTTCTTTCTTTCTTACTTATCGTTTTTTTTTTTTTTTTGGTCACCGTCAGTGTATACGGTATAATCACTAACTGACCTCGTTTTTTTTCTTTTAAGTTATTTTACTTTAATTCTTTCTTTTTCTTTTCTTTTTTGTCTTTTTATTTCTTTATTTATTTATTTATTTAATTTTTGTTACCGACAGTGTATACTATACAGCCAACAACTGACCTTGATTTTTTTCTTTCTTTTATGTTATTTCTTTTCTTTCTTTCTGTTTTACTAATATTTCTTCTTGTAACCGATAGTGTACAATGTACACTGTACATAGTCCCCAACTGACCTCCTAACATCATTGTAATGTACTTATTTAAACTGGATTGGATAATAACATGATGCTCCGTTTTGACATTTCAAGCTCTAATTTTACAGGTTTCGTTTATTTTTTTTCCAATGAAGAGAGAGAGAAAGAATGATTTTTACTGAATATATCTACAATTTAAAAGACGCTTTATGTATAGAAACTGTAACTCTAGGGGAAGTAGAACGCCTCAGTCCTCGTAAATACTTAACGAAATAAAAAAATCGTCATCTTACATAAAAGTACGATCTTATTTAATCAATTTTAAAAGTTTCATGTTTAAGAATGTTATTCCCGAAGAATCAATTGCTTCGATATTTTATATGAATAAATACTTCAAATTTGCCCGGGGGTAAGCCGTTTAGATCATAT
This sequence comes from Uloborus plumipes, assembly GCA_038373865.1. NCBI lineage: Eukaryota > Metazoa > Arthropoda > Arachnida > Araneae > Uloboridae > Uloborus > Uloborus plumipes. The sequence continues at coordinate 8,231 of JAXGGA010005850.1, forward strand.
GAAGTCAATATTGCCCGAAAACGAAAATTGTAAATAGAATTTTCGAAATTTAATATACTTTCTTTTATGAAAAAAGTTTTATTCTTGTTGCATATTTGCTGAATTCCATCTGAAAATGCATACACGGTATTGCATTTCAAATTAAAAATAGCTTGAAACATGTAAAGTATTTATTAATAAATATGCTCCCGTTCGAGATTCTTAACATGGTTTAATGGAAATGAAATGTTATTTGTATATGTTTTGAATTACAATGCAATGTTACTTTTGATCTATCTAATCCGAAAGAGAAGTAGCTAATGTGTTGCAGTATGCTTATTTTACTTCAGCATATAAAATGTTGCATACAACTTAAGAATATTAAATAACATCTTTTTTCCAATTTGCTAAAGGCATTTCCTAAGCAAAATTTGTCTTTATGAAATAAAATGTCTGCTTAAAACTGATGTATAATGGCAGTGAGAAAAAAGCAAGCTATTTATACTACTTAAAATTTGCATCAGTGTAGGGAAAAATGAGTACTGCTATAGTTTTGGGTGGCATTGCATTTACTAAAAATATGTTACTTCATAAAACACATTTTTAACCCCACAAAATAAAAGCATTTTAAATAGCGAACTTCACTGCCGATCAATTTGTAAACATTACAAATTATCATACGTGTGTATACTAATGCTATTGAACTGAAATAATGCCGGCCACCTTGTCTAGTTGTCATACAAGTCAGGATGGGGAGGTTCCGGGTTCGAATCCCGGCTTTATTGCATGGATATACTTTCTCTTCCCTATCTATTACCTACTCTCTTGCCCACACACCAGAGCCCATCACTTCCCCTATAGTAATCAAAACATGAGAGACAACTGGAAAATCCTCTCCCGTATTGACCTTAAAGCTCACAGATGCATATTAAATCTATAAAATTTTCTTGAAGCCAACAGGACCCTGCTCTTCCCCGACCTAAACTAAAAATTCACCCTTATCTTTCTTTTGTTATGCATGACATCTTCTGATCAAATTTCTCTCACCTACCCCTTTTATACAATCTTCCGTCCAACACATGATCTTAGCCCATAATATTTTTGCGCATACCTTTTCATTCACTTAGTGAATTTGCCTTTATTTTTTTATTTATTTTTATTTTTATTATTCTGTTTGTTTCGTATTGTCATCTTTTCATATCTCTGTGTTTTGTAAGTCCTTTGTCTTGCAGTTTTATTGTATGTTATGTTTTGGTGTCTTGAATAAATTTGGACACCGACTCCGACTGCCGGCTTACGAAAAGACCCTGGCAGTCATTCTACTGCAGTCGGTAGGTGCACTCTCCCCTGTCCTTTCTTCGTGTGAATGTTTTACTGTGCTGTGATTGGTTGCCTACCCCATGAACGGATCACTACGGCATGTCGGTACTGTGGAAGAATGACCTCACACCATATTACGGTACAGTTGGAAAAGTTAAACGGCCCACCCCAAATTGTCAGTCTAGCTGGCACAAGACAACAACAAGTAAAAATTTTGCATTGATGATCCTAGTCCATGTAAATTTCGATTTATTCCGCATCTATTCCTCAAAATTTTCTGTGTGTGACATGCGGGATGTAAGAACAATAACTAATCAGCCATATTGATCTTACAGGATCAAAGCACAGATTGGACATCGTTACTTGCACCGACATTTTCTCCTTCGAGAGGTAGATTCTCAGCAGGCGTACTTAGATCGAACATGTTTGTTTGTTTGTCTCAAACCGAGACCGTGTATTGGTTACTACTGTCTGTTTGCGTATTGTGCGCCTGGCAGCCACGAACGCTTCCATTTGAAAAAAGGGAGATAGATTTAGGATGCGCACTTCCCGATGCCTTCAGCTTTTGTTAGCTTGCAACTTCCTCGTTGCATTTCCCCCCTATTTCGAGAAAGTCAGAAGAGACTTGGCTTGCGCAGATGCGGTGGAGGTTGCACGAAAAAATTTTAGACAGTAACCATTTACAGACTTAGTTGCAGACATGGGTGCCCACAGGGGGAGGGGGAATTATCAAATTTTTTTTTTTTTTGGGGGGGGGGGATTTTTTCCAAATAATTTATTTATTTATTTAAATTATTCAATAGATTATTTTTTTAATTCAAATTAGTTACGATTTTTTTAATAAAAATTATCAATTAATTATTTTTTTAATTTAAATTCTTTCTTTTTTTACTATCTACTTATATTAAAAACTGAGTATCTTTCTATATTTCTTTCTAACTATCTTTCTTTCTATCTATGTCACGCTTCTTTCTCCTGAACGCCAATGAACTGAAAGTCGAACCAGGTACCGATAGATAGGTAATTTTTCAGGCTTCATTTGTTTCAATTTATATAATTATACGATTTTAATTAGCGAAGATATCAATTAATAAGTAGTCAAATTTAAACCGATTAAGCCTAATAAATGATTAATATGAAATCCATTGTTGCATTGCAAAACGTGGTTGCTATGAAACAGTAATAACAATGATAATGAGAATTTTGAATGAAGGCTTAACTAAATCAAACACGAAACTCATAAGCGGGCCAGTTACGTAGTATTTTTATCGCTAGCTACTTGTAATATTTTGCAACATTCATTTTTTTAAAAGCCATTTACTTATATTAAAAACTGAGTATCTATGTCTACTTCTTTCCCTTGAGCGAGCAGAACTTGCTGTAACTTTCCTCACCATTTTGAAGGCGCGAAGTATCTCAATAATTCGAATGATTTTTTTTGATGCAGGAAAAAAGTGAAAGCTTGAAGCGCCAGCTAGCTGCTTCGGCATCAGTGGGCCACGTACGTAGTATGTCTTAAAATCTTATGAAATTTGAATTATATCAAATAATATCACATCAGAATGAGGTAAAAGTTGGGTGGCGGAGGCACATTATGCATCAACATGCCGCAGGAAGCTCCCTGGCAGCTAGTTATTTATTTATTTTTTGTGTGCGCGGATTGTCTGGAAGGAAAAAAAAGCGATTGCATTCTCTGCAGAATTCGAACTTTTAAAAAACTAATAATGTATTAAAAAATTAATTTTTTTTTATGTTATAATTCAAAAAAATAAATATATAATATTTAAAAAAATAAATAAATAATATTTTTTTAAAAATGAAATAAAAAATAGGGGTAAAAATAAAAATAAAAAGCACAAGAGGGTTTGAAAATTGGGGGGGGGGGGATTTGCGCCACTGAGCTTGGGGGGGATGAGCACCCCTGGTTGCAGACTCCCCGAGACCGGCAATCATTCTTTCATGTGGTAATACTATTGGCGCTACTGCTACGATAATTTTGACTCCCAGTTTCCCCTAGATAGAAGCACCTAAGTTCTATTCGATGCGAAACTACACGAGGAATTTCATTCTTCCAAGAAATATTCCAAGTCAAACAACTGAAGGGTCAGGGGGAAAACCCACGGTAGTCCACTTTTTGTTGAATTTAAACTGATGCTACCACCTGTTAGAAAAATAAGTGTAATTTCGTTTAGTATATGCAATATTCGTGAAAAAACACTGTAGTCCATGTATTATTGTCATTTTAGAACAAGTATACTGGGGAAGTTTATGAGTTCGTAAAGTTTTCTCAAAATGGGGGGGGAATCAAATGTGACTACGTGGTTTTTCCCCCTGTCTTTAGTATCAGCACTATATACTTCAAGATCACCAATTGTATTTAAATTAGACTTAATTATAAAATTGAGATTGCTAATTAAAGCAGTTGTCCTACCTTTAAGGTAGCTCCGTTTCTTCTTGAGATTGGGTCTCCATGTAGTTTGAATTATCTGAATTCTTAACAGTTTAACTGCGCATTATCTACAATGAAACTAATTAAAGCTTCAATCGACGGACCAGGAACATGTGCGTAAAATGTAAGATACAGACACAACAAGTGACCTTATTTGTAGCGCAAGCCATTAAGAATAACTGCCACGAATATTAATGTTTATAATGTTTTAATACAATCACAAACGCAAACAAGTTTTTTTTTTTAATTCAAAGGTCTAGTATGTGATAAACTGAACAATGGAGTCCCTTCACGCAACGTCACAGGTCGCGTTAGGTCACGTGTCAACTAGGAAGCCGATGTAAGCAACGGGGATGAAGCGTTGAAAGCATTACTGAAGAACCGTTCTTTTTCCTCATGTAAATAAAGATCATTTAAAAGTTTTGTTCATAAAAATAAAATGAGAAAACTTACGGCCAAAAAACATTGTTTTTTGCAGATGACTTCGATGAAGAATGCTTTAAGTGTCAAAATTTCACCAAAAGATTACTAATAAAACAAGGCGCGATCTGTACAAAATTATTTTTTAAGAAGGAAAAGAAAAAGAGAGCTTTAAAGTGTTTAAATGCTTCATCAAGTCAAAGTGCTGTTTTTTTTTTTTTTTTTTTTTGGAAAATTAAATTGTTTACCCAAATGTTTTCATAAATTTTACATAACATTGAAATATATGAAATCCCCAGCTAATGCAAATCAACCAACGAAGCTCTACAGATAAGTTGTAGATTAATACAGTTGTTATTATTATTATTTTTTTTAATGTCGATGTAAGTTTACAAAAGTTTCTTTTCTTCTTCTTGCAAAAAAAAAAAAAAAGAACTCAATATAGCATTTTTAATTCGTACAACTTTTCCTAACAGGTACATAAATATACAACGCAGAACAATAGAAGTTTTTCGAAAATTACATGGAAGAAAAAGTTCACGTAGTTTATTGTCTTTATTTATAACTATTATTATTTGTTATTATTTTTATATTAATTTAATTCTTTTACATTTTATTAAAAAAGAGCATATTTTAGCCAAATCTTCATTTTACTACTTCCTTTACTACTTAAAATTTATAGATATAAACATGTAGCATAAATGAATTATTTAGTGTATATGAATATTTCTCTGGCCAATATTTAAAAGACCTGAGTCTTACTGTTGCTCTGCGGAGAAAATATACTTTAGTTAATATAAGTTGAAAAAAGAATATAAATCTTCTGTTTCAAAGAAAACTAATTATTTCAATTGTTATTTTGAATATTAATTTTGAAGCATTCATTTTGCTATTAACCACTCTAACAAAATATTTTTTCTTGTAAAGCAATTACATGTTGAGAAACTGGAAATTTATTTAGCAATGTTTTCATCCCATTAATATGCTAACATTTTTCTCAGCAGTAACGTACATAGACTTCGGTGCGCCCCCCTCGCAAGATCTGTACACGTCCCCTCTCACCCTCCCCCCCTTTTTTTTGTCGATCAAAAAAAAAAAAAAAACCATGTAGTGCTACTTTTCCGTATTGCATGCCCCGAAACTTGTGTGCCCCCCCCCCCCTCTCGTGCCGAAGGGCGCTATGTACTCTACTGTTTCTCTGTATACATATAATAAAAAGTTTTTAAAAGCACAAACCTGTTGTATATCGTTGAAAAAAAAAAAATCTTTATCGAAGAATTCAAGAAGCAAATAGCTGAAAAATATACATATATTGCTAAAACGTACAGTTGTAATTTAATCAGAAATTATTGGTATTAATTAACAAAACTTTTACTGTTTTATCCAGTACTAGTTTATTACTAAGTATAAAATGCATTTGATTAAAAATTTTGGTAGCGTGAAACATCACTTAGATACCACTTAACATTTACACTATTGCATTGTATGGTACTTCTATGAATAAAATCTAAATATCCTTAGTTTCGTAATGGCAGAATTAAAATTTCTTAAAAATATATTACATAAATATATGACTGAGTATATATTTAATGGTTCTACACTAGACAAAGAAAACAAATTATAAAGCTCATTTGATTAGTGAAAAAAAAAGAAAGAAAAGAAAAGAAAGAAAGCAAAACAGAGGTTTCACATTACGTCCTATATTTTTTCTCACAAAACCATGGGTATTTTAATTGTATTTGCACAATGTATTCACATACAAAATAATGTTTATAGAAATGGATATATTTTAGAAAAAGTCAATTTCAATTTTAGCAGAAAGTCATTTTACTATACAAGGAGAAATTTAAAATATGTATTCATTACAAAGAACATTTTTTAAAAATAAATTAAAAACAACTTTTTATGCTGTTTTTAGACTCTTAACTGACACTTACAATTTTTTTTTCTAAAATTACCTCTCTCATGCTCATGCTAAAAGAAATTCAGAGAGAAATAAACTAATAACAAATATTACGAAGTAAAAGACATTAAAAGTCAACTCTAAATAAGAGATTAAAACTAAATCAATCTGACCTAAATCATAATTAAAAAGATTAAACTAAACGTAAGTACTATATTATTAATTACAAAAATAACGTAAATAGCCAAAGCAAACTAATTTTGATCGGCCACCTCCAGTTAAAACTCAATACGAAAGCATGCTAACAGAGCAGCGATCCCAGCCGACACGTGACATCCACTGTGCGGCCCTCTAGCGGTGAATTGACTCCATTCAACACCAATAGCTGATTTTTTTTTCTCGCAAACTTATTTCCCGGTTTTCTAATTTTTCAATTTTTTACAGGTCCTTCAATCGATGCTGTTGTTGTTTCCTACCCTAACTGTTCAAACCCAGTAGCGCCTAATCTAGGCCTGCAAAGTTGATTTATGTGTTCCTTTCTCTCTCTCTCTCTCTTTTAATGGTACAAGTCGAACAGTACATTTAATGACAAAATAGGAACCAAATGTCGAGAAATTGGTTTCTGAAAAAGTGATGCATTTAATGAAAACGAATCAAGTAATATTAATAACAATCACTTGTTTTTAATTTTATTTCTTTTTAATATTTTTCAATCTTCATAGAAATTATTTTTAAAAAAAATTGAAATTTTTTATGAGTTCTGGCCCACAGGAGTCATTGTAATGTGAGGGGTCGCCCTTTATGGAAAAAGGTTGGGCACCACTGGTTTAATCACTAATTTATACCAGGGCTTCCCAAAGTGAGGTCCGTGGACCCCTTTGGGTCCGCAAGATCATGCCACGGGGTCCACACAGGGATATTCTGCTAAATCATAAAAAAATAGTCTAAATTGAATGACAAGGAACAATCAAACCGAAAGCACATTTATAGAGAATAAAAAATATACATGTTTATATACACGCAGGGACAAGCGTCCCCCCCCCCCCCCAGAACTCTTCATTTAAACGCATATTTGAGTTTCAAAAAGATTTTTACTTTCATAGTTCAAAATAGTAATTTTAACCTATTAAAGCTAGACGAGCTCTAAAATATATATAGAGTAATGAATAATGTTAAAGAAAGGAAAAGAAAAAAAAAAACACTTTAAAACATATTAGGTAAAAATTAAAATGTATCGAATCATTTTTTGTGGAGCGAGCGGGGCTTGCAAAGTTAGTAATTTCCAACAGAAGTCCGTGGGGGTCTGGACTTTGAGAACATCTGGCTCTATACCAGCTCCACGAATTCAAAAAATTCAAAACAAATGAATACGAATCGAATGAGACCCTCAATCGATACACATTTCATTAAAACTTTCCACCGGAAAAATTAAAAAAGTCTTCCTCGCAATTGATATTATTCACCATGTAATTCTAATCTTTATCTAATCTGATTAAGAAAATAACTACCCAAAGCAGGAACACGCAAATTTTTAGATCATGCACATTTGTCAGTGTCATACCGATGATTGATGATGCAAGCTTGTTCCAGAATATTCCCGATGGGTGCTCAATACATTATCGATAACAGCATTTCCTTCTGTGGATATTTTTGATTAAGTATTCAGAACATATTTCTTCTAATTTGGATGGTAATATCGATCGTGTCTGAAAGATTTCAGGGCGCTCGAGTGTAAAAGAAAGGAAATTTTCTTCGATATATGAGACAGGGGTGAATTGGAAAAGAGTGTTTGGTTTAAATCAAATTCTCAATCGAATTCTTAGTAGTCTGAAATTTGCAATATGTTCACGCAACTTATTTATTTGTTTATTTATTTTTTGAAATGTAAAAATCAAACTGGTTTGAAAAATTTCAGTTGTAATGTACAAAAAGTATCATTAAATTTCTCGAGTTTGAACGACGGCAAGAGGGTTACACTTTTAATTAGATATTGTTTCTTAAGATGAGCTCATCTAATGTGGTTTATGTTTTTGATTAGATACAGAAATATAACCTAAGAATAAAAACACAAAATGATGCAGAAATGAAAATGTATTTTTATTACAAGTGGTATTACAACAACATATCTTGAAAATGTCCACACAAGAAAAGAACGAATTTTCTGTTAGAAAAACGGCGGAAGAAAAAATACGTTTCCAATTGATTTCTCCAAAAATTAAAATCGCACAATTTTGTAAATTAGTCAACATGAAGCTCAAAAAATTACGAATCTATCGATACCTAGTTTGATGCTTTTTTCACTGACCCTTGGGAGAAATAAGATGATATCATTGATAGAGAGATACATATGCTCAGTTTTTATTAATTAAGATTCATATTTTTCAAACCAAGAATATTCTTCTTCATGACAGAGGGCTTATTCCGAACATCCTGCAATGTTCATAAGTAACTAATGCATCTATTTTGTGTTGCATTGTTGTTTCTTTAACTATTAGGGCCCTGCTCCACCTCAGCAGAAAACACGACCAACACCGAAGGCAGAAATCGAAAATCCGGGTGCTTTCCATAGGAACACCATTTAATCCATTTTACGTTTCTGCTTTATTTTTCTGCTTTACGTTAATGTGGAGCAAGGCCCTAACAGTAGAAAATATTTTGTATTAAAAAATAAATGTAAAAAAATAAAAATGAAAATTATTCGAATTTATTAATAGCAAATAATCGTTTTCTTAAGGAATAGTAGCAGGCAGTCATTTTTAATTAAATTTAAACCTTGTGCTTGAGCATTGTCTCTCTTCTCAAATCCTTCAACTAAGCAAAAGTACTTAAACCGTGCAAATCATTTTACAGTGTCAACAATCCGAAACCAAACATTGCTTTCATTTCATTTAAACCCTCACTTCATCAACTGCGAGATTTAGGTTCGTACACAACCCCGAGCCTGAATTTTGAATGAGATGATTACATTTATAACTAATTTGTAATGCTTAGAGGAACATTTAAAATTCTGTAATAAATATTTGAAATCTTCTTAAGGTAATGCAGAGTTTTGGAAAAGCTAGTTACAACCATATCGTGCAAGGCTAATTAAATAATTGTAAACCTGGCTGCTTTTGCGCAAAGTAAATTCTAGCGAACCTAGACGTTTTTGTCATTACTGTTTAATTTACAGGTATAACATTTCTTTAACTAAATTATGGTTTGATTTAAGGGCGTTTCTTTGTAAACTCGTAATTGGATGTCCCGACCGAGTATCTTAAAAATAACAAAGTGTGATAAAGTGATTATCTCTCTTAATTCAAATACAGCATTAACCTATTTACGCCCAGTGTCCTAAAAACGGGACGCTTGTTAGTTACTGCATACAAAAACCTGTAACCTGTTTTACTCTAAAGCTGTTTTTCACAAGTTAAATAGTCCTTCTTCTTGTGAAAACCAGTTAGAGCCACTATTTGGACATCAGAGTTAATTTATTGACAGCTATTTTCAGACAAATCAGTCAAGCAACGATACTGCTTGGGTAGCCATAGAAAGTAAGTTTTTTTTTGCGACCTTTTTTTTTTCATAAAATCAAACTATTTTAAAATGATTTGCTTAAAATTGATTACAGATGCCTTCTATAATGTTACTTTGCAAAAGTAAAGATCGAATTTTACTGAGATATCTGCAAAATATCCCATAAAAGGTCGTTCAATAACTTAATAAATATGGCAACGGCGAACTATTTTAAGCCTAAAATGTATGTAAACCATTCCAAGTAAGAGTTTTAAGCAGATAAAAATCGAAAAAAAAATGTTAAAAAAAACTTAGGCATAAATGGATTAATACTTTGCAGCTCAATTGTATTGATTTTTACAACTGGGTTACAATTGTAAAAATTAATGAACAATTATATTTGTTTTTAGAAATTATCAACTGAGCAATAAAGGCGAAAGATTAAAGAGGAAAGTAAAGAAAAATGTTTATTTTTTAAAGAAAATAAATTAATTTTTTTACATTTTAGGGGAAATTCGGCACATAAGTGAAATATTTATCCTTAGAGCGACGCATAAACGAATGATACTATCATTATTTTGCTACAGAATGTGCTGGGACCATTCAAAATCGTCGTATAAATGAAAAAGGCGCATAAATGAGGCGGCGTATAAGGGAGAGTTCACTGCAGGGTGTAAAAAAATCAATGATTTTTTTAAAAAAATAAAAAAAATCGGATTTTTTTGATTTAAATCGGATTTTTTTGATTTTTTTAAAAAAAATTAGAAACTTCAGTTATTAATTAATTTTAATTTATGTACAACTTACCTTTAAGTTTTTAAAAATATAAAAACACCTTTGAAGTAAAGCTTCACCAATAAGAAACCCAGAAAAAAGTGTTAGGAGCCGATCTGAAAATAATCCTGTTTACTAGCTAGGATAAAAATCAAATGGGGCAGGAAGCTCAACCCAATCCTCACTTCATTCAGCCCCTCCCCTCTTTATTTTGCTTTTGTTTTGTAAAGCTGGAATATGTTCCATTTCAGTCACTACTAAAGACTGCCCCCCCCCCCCAGTTGCTAATGCAAGGCATAGAAAATTCATCTTCTGCTTGGTTGTTTTTGTTTTTTCTTTTCACTGAAAGTATATATCACACATATTATATCATGTCCCTCCCCTCTCAATTCACTCTTTGCAACACCTGCCCTGCACCTGCATGTATTTTCTTTATTTCACATATTAGACAACAAATAGCATTATTTGTGCATACATATTATTTGGACTGCAACCTTCCAGCATCTGTATGAGTGGGATGACCACCGGGATGAGTAGGATTACTTTTCCATTTATTAAATGGAAATCAAAGCTCTAGAAGAAAATGGTAAAAATAATGAAATTGGGATTGTCCAAGAGAATTTTTTAAGGATTAAAATAAAAAGTGATTTAAATCAATGATTTTTTTAAAAAAATCAATTGATTTAAATCGCGATTTAAATCACTGATTTAAATCACTGATTTAAATCAGTTGATTTAAATCATTGACACCCTGGTTCACTGTATAACTTAATATATTTCATTTAACTTTTAACTCAATAGTTCCATTAGTCAAGTTAGTGTCTCCCAAACACCAGAGTTGGAGTAGTGGAAAGTTTACTTCCATCAATGTCAGACTTGAACTACTATCCAGTTCAGTTTGAAGCATTGGTTCTGTCATACTTTAGTTGATCATATAGACGCATTTAATCAAACAGCTTATTTCTTAGCTAGATAAGATATCAATGCATGCAAATCTAAATAGTTTAAAGAAAATGCAGTAATCAGGGGCTATTTAATTTTTATGGAGAAAAGTTTTCCCCCCATTTATGTTACTCCATTTTACTTAAATTAGCGAATACATAAAAGAAAAAAGAATACCGCAAACTGAAAAACCTGCCTCGGTTGCAAAATTTGAAACTACAAAGAAGCTTACGTAATTTTAAAAAGAAAAGTAGTAATTAAACATTCAACAATGATCGATTCCGTCTGAGTTAGCGAGAAATTCTTAAGTAGGTAACAATTTTCTTAATTTCAAATGTACAATTTAATTACTTAAATCTCGCTAAGATGTATTTAATGGTAGGATGAAAGAACACTGTAATGAATATTTTCTTTTGATAAATCTGAGAAATAGTTTTAATATTAACTGCCTTATTGAAAAACCTCCAAGGCTTATTTAATCAGGATCAAATGTACCCTGCAAATATTTTTCCGTTAAATATTGGAATTATATTAGGATACTTAAGTTTAGAAAGTGTTCCAGTTGACTGAATACGCACTAAAATAAGCCCCAAATATGCTATGTTATTAAGAAAGTGCACTGAAATGTGTCCGAATGTGTTCCGCTTAGGCAATTTGTAATAAACATTGTAATAAATATTTTCATTGACAAGTGAGAACTAATTTTAATTTCACCTACCTTACTAAAGATCCTCCAAGGCTTATTAAGTCGTTATCACATGTACCCTGCAAACTTCCATTATACATTGGAAACAATTTTGAAATACTTTCAAGTTTAGGAAGTCCTCCAGTTGCCCGAATGAACAATAAAATAAGTTCCAAATATGCTCTGTTACTAAGACAGTGCACTGAAATGTGTCCAAATGTGTTCAACGCAGGATATTTGTAATAAACATTGCAATAAATATTTTCTTTGACAATTGAAGGGCTTGGAAGAGGAAGGGGTTATGAGACAAAACAGAAATAGCGAGTAATTAAAGTTTTATTGTTGCAGTTGTTGTAGCTTTTTTGTGTTCCGGCTTTGTCGTTAGTGTAAATTTGTCTAATAACATCTACTTTTTAATGTACAAAGTTTTATTTGCTTATCTCTATCCATTGATTACCATTGTCCAAAATGTTCATTTTTTTAAATGTAACATAGCCCCTTCATCCTCCAAGCCTTTCAATTCTGAGAAATAGTCTTAATGTTACCTACCTTACTAAAGAACTTCCAAGGCTTATTAAATCGGAACCAAATGTACACGGCAAATTTCCAGTACGTAATGGAAACATTTTTGAAACACTTTAGCTCAGAAAGTGTTCCAGTTATCTGAATGCGCACTTAGTACATTTTCGAATATGCTCCGTCACAAAGAAAGTGCACGGAAATGTGTCCGAATGTGTGTGTGTTTCACTTAGGGCATTTGTAAAATTTAAACTTAAGGGGAAAGATTTGCGAACGTATTGAGGACACATTTGAGAACAGATTGGAGACAAATTTGAGAATTTGGAAGCACATTAACCTTGTAAAATCATCTCTTTATTTAGTACAAAAACAAGCTTTTTTAAGCTACTAGTTGATAGAATCAATCACTAGGATTTTAGTAGATATTTTGGCTGTCTTGTTCAGCTTGCTCTATCTATCTATAAATATTGTGTGTGTGTGTGTGTGTACGCCAGTGTGGTGAGAGGAGCATAAGCTTCCTTTCCAAGAGAATAAAAATGGCCATTGGCATGATAAACGAGAGGCTTAATTCGAAGGCTTACCTCAGCAAACAGCTTTCACGCGAAGGCAAGATTAATGCCAGATTAATTCGCATGGAAGGACGCTAATCCAGCCCCTCGGACACTCCTTCATCCGATTATTTTCTTACCGTAAATATTGAAGAGGAGGAAAGTTAGTACTGTGGACATAAGGATGCGCATGAGAACGAATCTCTATTGAAGTTATATTTATTTTTATCCTTAATTGCATAATTTTTTGGATTAAAAATGTCTGGTTCGATAACTCTAAAATCATAATAAAAATCGTAATTCTTGTGTTAAAAAAGTGTGCTTGCTGTTCTTGAATTCCACTGTGCCAATCAGACAGCTCCATTCCAAAAAAATATTTAAAGTCGTGAGCGTGAGTAGGGATGTTTGAAATTCAATACAAATAGGAAACAAAACTATTAAAGGTCAAATTAGAGTGAAATTACACCAAATTTCAATGTTTCAAATTTTGATCCTTTCCTTTCTTCTGATTGAATTGACAGGTGGAATTTTGAGCATTGTGCCGTTTGGGATTTATAACTTAATTTTAGCTAATTTGAACGTGTTTTCATTTATCTCAGAGTGTTTAATTTTACTCCAGCGAATTTGAGGTAGATGCAAACATCTTTTTATGTAATTTTTCCAGTAGGTCGATGTAAATAGCATCCTAACTGTGCACAATCAGTACAGAAGCTCAAGAACTACAACAACAATAATTACCCCGAGGCTCTTGCGTTGCATGCTGCCCTCTAAATTGTCCAAATATAATCTGACATAATATAAAAAGGGAAAATCAATCATTCGCAGGATTCATTTAAAATTGGGGTAGATGCAAATACCTTTTTATGTCATTTTCCCAGTAGGTGGGTGTAAATAGGCAACCTAGCCTATGCACAATCAGTTCAGAAGCTCAAGAACTACAACAACAATTAACCCGAGGCTCTTGTGTTGCATGCCGCCCTCTAAATTGTCCAAATATAATCTGACATAATATCAAAAAGGAAAATCAATCATTCGCAGAATTCATTTAAAATACATACGAAGATGCAATTTACACCAAAACGTAATCTTTCAAATACAGTTGGAAACACTTAACTGCTTCCATTCACCCCGCGAAGTACAGGATTTATGGGGTGAATAGAAGCACTTAACTGAGGCTTTGAAAATAGCTGGAAATGTGAAATTCACGACTTAATGTTTTGGAAACCTTCTACTTGAAAAGTAAACGAGTTGAGACCAGTCTTAACCATATCTTTACTAGTCAAAACTCATTTCAGGACGAGGCCAGAGGAAACTCTGGTGGAGGTCCGCAGCGGTTCTGAAGTGCAAAAAAAGTCAAAATTCAACGACAGTTTAGTTTCAAAAAATACTACAAGTGTGGTAAAAGAATTTGTTTTCCATTTACCCCATGTTTTCTTTTACCACAACAGGCAACTGTGAAATCTCTATATACTCTACTATGTGAATTGATATTCTTTCATACATTTCAATTTTTGTCAATATAATATATGATAGTTTGACCTTTAAATATGTTTTGCAGGTTTACACGCCCACAGGCTTTGAGCGATATACTGCTACTTACTGTGTGGGAGGACATAGAATCCATTTTACCCTATGGGATACATCAGGTAAGAACCTATAACATGGTATAAATGTCACTTGTTTGGTAGGGAGGGGGAGGTCGCAAAATGGGCGAATTGTTAGACCGAAAAAATACTTTAAAATTCAATAACTAAACTCATATCTAGTCATAGATTAGAAGAAGGGAGATAAAAATATAGTTTTAGTTTTCTTTGCAATTTTGAATAAATAGGAACGTTTGCAAATAATACTTACTTATGAGAATTGGGAATGGAAATGTTTTTAAATTAAGAACTGCTAATAACTGATAGATTTTGAGAGTAGAAAAGTACCAAACGTGCTTGCAATTTTAAGAACCTTTTGATTTTCTCATTAACACTAACTTTTTCTTACGCTGGATGTCGTAGTGGTTAGTGCTCTGACGCCTTTGACCGACACCTTTGACCATTCAAACACTCGGTCTTGTTTTCAATCAGTAGAGTTTTTAGATGCAAAAAAATCGTCAGTTTCCATGTCGCTTGATAATCAAGCGGCATGGATATGCAGTATTACAAGTCTTAGAAATTCATAGCTCTTCTAATCAGTTGTAACACAAACCTTTTTTATCGAATAAGAAAGCCATGGAAGATTTCTTTTTTAGGTGCAGAAGACCAACAAACCTGAATCAATACAAAACAAGGAAACAACACGAATAGTGTAATAACGAAAAAAGTTGAAATAGGTAGCAATTGGAAAGGCATCTTGAGACCTAATTTTGTCACAGTAAATTTTTGCCCTAGCCCCGTTTAACAAGATAAACAGAAAAAATCCTAAAATGTGCCGAAATATCAGGAAAAGCGCCAAATTTCAAGACTTAGGAGGGAAATTCAAACAACCATACGATTACTGTTTTTGCATGTAAGAGGACATCTATCTGCAAAGCGCGAGAAAGATGTCTTCCATCCTTCACTAACACTCGCTAAATTTGAAAAACTTTCTTTAAATTTCGTCAGACTTTGAGACCTTATACTTCGATAACGCGAATACGACGGCAAAAAAAAAAAAAAAATGTATGCTACTAGAAACATGTTTTACTATACTATTTCGATTTGCTACTAATTAAACAAATTTTCATTATTTCGCTACCGTATGATTTCGTGGTAAGCTACGGTGGGAGGCGTTCGGAAGTTTTCTGGCTCTAGTGAGATACCAGGTGTGTAAGTATGAAACCGGAATTTCCCATAGTGGCGCTAGATGTCGATGTAGTTACCCACTCATCATGTCAGCGGTGTCTTGTTATTGTATTGATATCCGTCAAAGATTTCCAACTCACAATAACACGAGTTTCATTCAGTAGCATTAGTTTATTAGAGATAAACATGTCGAGTTTTGTGCCAACAAATTACGATTTGCGGACATCACTAGTTCTCTGTTTTCATCTGAAGAAAACCGCAGCCGAATCGCATCGAACGCTTGTGGAGGCGTATGGTGAGCATGCTTTAGGTAAAACATAGTGTTTCGAGTGGTTCAAATGGTTCAGAAGTGGCGATTTTGACGTGACGAACGAAGAACGTG
This sequence comes from Uloborus plumipes, assembly GCA_038373865.1. NCBI lineage: Eukaryota > Metazoa > Arthropoda > Arachnida > Araneae > Uloboridae > Uloborus > Uloborus plumipes. The sequence continues at coordinate 24,418 of JAXGGA010005850.1, forward strand.
GAAGACCACCGAAAAAGTTTGAAGACGCTGACCTGAAGCCTTGTTGGACGAAGACCTGGGGAAACTGTCAATACAGAACGCTACCGACAACAAATGACCAACTTGAATCGAGCTTTGAGTGCAAAATGACCAAAATACCAACAAAGACAACACACTGTGATTTTGCTGCATGACGACGCACCAGCACACAAAGCAAAACAGTCGTACCGTTGGGAGATTCTTTTGCATGCGGCTTACTCACCGGACCTTGCCCCATCCGATTATTACTTGTTTGCATCGATGGGACACGCACTTGCTGAGTAGCTCTTGACTTCTTACGAAGCTGTACGAAAATGGCTCGATAACTGGTTTGCCTCAAAAGATCAACAGTTCTTTTGGCGCGGAATCCACAAATTGCCTGAAAGATGGCAAAAATGTATAGATAGCGACGGATAATGCTTTGAATAAGGTACTTTATATCATATCATTACAATAAACGTGTTTTTCCTGCAGAAAAATTCCGGTTTCATATTTACACACCTGGTATATAGCTGTACGATAAGCCTAAAATATGATCAACTTTTTTCTCTTAAATTAATTTTCGTTGATTTTCAGTTTTGCATGCATTATTCCTCTAAATTATTTAGCTTTGCACTTCTTGTTTTTTGTTTTTTGCTTTCTAATAATGTATTTTAAATCTTACTCCTTCAGGTACATCAACATACGATACAGTGCGGCCACTAGCTTACAAAGATGCAAGTGTCTTCCTTCTATGCTTCAGCATTGGTAGCCCTGATTCTCTGGATAGTACGATAAATAAGGTAAAAATAACCTAAATAATGCCTAAAATAAATTCAAAAATAGTAGGAAGGCAGTGTTTCTTTAAAGTTTGACAGCGATCTCTTTTTTATTTAGGTAAATGAGTTTAGTTACTGTTTCTTTTTTTTTTTTTCATCTTCATGTGTTTTCTAATTATCAGAACTTAATTTTACTTTTGTGCATATATAGATGGGGATTATTAATTTCCTGTACATTTCATCTCTGTTTTGGTAAGGGAAAAATTTAAATGACTAAGGAGGGCAAGTTTTAAATAAAGAATCTTTGAAATAATACCATCGAAGTAGACTAGTATTACTTTTCATCAGGCCCGTCATTTAGGGGGGCAGGAGGGGTCAATTTCCCGCCCCCCTGACTTTGAGAAATCAATGTATTTACATATAAGTGTGCGTGGCTTTTGATGTTTTCCGATGAAATTGCATTGAGTTTGGACCCTTTGCCCCCCCCCCCTCCATGGAAAAACTTAAAATGACGTCCCAGCTTTTCATGCTTATTTCTTTAGATAAAAAGAGTGTTTATTGTAGTAAAAATTATTTGTAACACAATATATACGTGTATACCAGTGTAAAGATGTGTTCATCTTTATTACACTGTGAAAAATATATGTTGTTTTTACAGTATAATATAGTTAATTTTACTGTAACAAACTGTAAAAATTGCTAATTTTACACTAATAAACTATAAAATTGCTGCTTTACGGTAATAAATTGTAAAATTGCTAATTTTACAGTTTATTACTTCAAACTCTGCTGCCAGTATTATAGTGTTGTTTTTACAGTATAATACGGTTAATTATGTGGTAATAAACTAAAATTATGGGAACCAACTGTAAAATTGCTGCTTTACAGTAACAAACTGTAAAATAGCTGGCTTTACTGTTTATTACTGTGCATGTGACAGTTTTAAACTGGAACCTCTGCTGCCAGTATTACACTGTTGAAACAACAGTTTATTTTTAGCAGTGTAAATGCTTCGCCTTCAGTTCGGTTACTGCCTCTTCCCGGCGGATTGAGACCTAAACGAGAGCAAAATGAATCTCTGGATTGCAAGAACTGCTAGGAAAATAAATTTGCTTGACATTTGCTAGTAGTTCTGTTTTGGCATCAGCAATATCTGCTAAATTACACTAGGAGCCTTCTTGGTGAATCAAGAAGATGCCATGCTGTCACTATAAACTTACCTATGCTTTCTTAGAAAAGTTTTTTATTTATTCCAAACACGTAACTATCTTTTGTGAGGAAGTTTTCTGAATTTTCAGAAAGAATTCAGGTTTTTTTTCAGAAGGGTTACTGATTTTTTGGATGAAAACTATTCTGTGTCTTTCTTCACTTGTTACTGGCAAAAATCAGGCACACTAGCTATCTGCCCAGAAAAGTTTTAGATGTGTAAAATGTGTGTAATGAAGATTTAATTATTGTAAAATTCGTATTATAGTACTTTTTAACTTTTGGAAACATTATCTCAAAAGAGAAAAGCGTTGGGCCCGACAGATTTATAAGATGAAAAAACTTACATAATGTTTTATAATCATGACACGGAATGAATTGATTGGTGAAGTGAAATGCTGCTCTTTTTGTGGTGGCTGTATCCAAACAAATTTCATTGCTGCTCTTTTCCAGTGGTATCCAGAAATTCGGCAACATAGTCAAAACATACCCCTCATTCTTTGCGGCTGCCAAAGTGACCTTCGACACGACGCAGAAACCATGCGCGCCTTGGCGAAAATAAAGAAAGTGCCTGTCACAGCAGAGCAGGTATGTATTTCCACTTTCTCTATATCAAGTATATCGAAAAAAGTATTGGATTCGTAAAATTTTACGATTTTTTGAGTTTTGATGATGTCTTAAAACGTCAAGTGAATGCTTCCAAAAAGTACTTTTGTCTATAAAAAATACGAAGTATAGTTTTTTTTCATTATTAATATCTTGAGTTTTTCTAGAAATCAAGAGGAACTTTACATAGCTCTTAATTTTTTAATGGCGAAGTAGGAAAGGTAGGAAGCCATCAAAATAAATTAATTGAGAAAAATTAAGAATATCAGAAAGTCTAAAAATTTGGATATTCTCTTATGCAGTTTCTCTTGAGTTCATTATCTAGAAGTTTGATTAAAATTTTGTCGCTTTAAGTTGTTAAAAGATACATGTGGCTGCGAAACAGTTGACCTTTTGCAAGCAGTTCAGCTTTTATCAAACTAAGAAAATATTTTACCTTGACTATAAAGCTTTCAATCTTCGGAAAAAAATAATGAATTAGCAAAAAAATTAAATACGAACCCAAGTTTCAGCTCCGACTTGATAGTTGCTTTCTCATCCACACTACGACTTCATGTTGAAAGTTGTCTTTGTAATCTGTAAACTGCTTCAAAGATAATGGGTCGTATTCTATTAATAAACAACGTAAACTTACTAAGCATTCCCCCCTTTCCTATTTAATTCAGTATCAATTCAGTTTTTAGAATCCAGGGTTGGCACACTGTTAAACAATGTTTCATTTTGCTAGGATGCATCCGCCAGCAATCACATAAAACTAGCCAGCAAATTACATTTTTTAGATAGTGAAACATGAATTCTTCAAAAAGCAAACAAATCCATCTGCATGCTGTAGTTGAGTTCTAACAAAATAAGGCGTGATTTAAGGCGTGGAAACTCTGAATTTTTGAAATTGGTAACAAACACCCTGAAATATCTAACAAATGTTCAAGAAATAATCAGATAATCTTTAATATGATTAATCAGTGCGTAAATATTCGAATATAGCAACTGATATTAGATAGAGATTTCAGAGCGGGTCCAGAAATGTTCTTAAGGAGAGGCGAGAGATTTTGTAACTCATTGCTTACTATCTTACTTCTTACTGAGTTAGATATGCTTGGGGAGAAGTTGTCGTATTATTTTTTAGTTAAAACAGCTAAAACATTGAGGCTTATTGAGAAAAGGTGGGCAGGAGAACTAAGAACCTATTACTTTCCTTTTATGTTTCCAATGGTATTCCAAAATTTCGTTTTTCGAACTTCAGTTTCATAATAATTCTGGGGGAATGTTTAGAACCTCCTCCACCTAATATTATCGGAGGTCGTCGAATATTAACGTGTTTTGGGATTTCAATTTCGAAAAATGTCCGGGAGAGAGTTTTAAACCCCTTTCCTTCTTCTAAAGTAATCCAAAATGATGCTATACCTTCCTTTTTAGGACTTCAATTTCGAAATATTGTTGCTGCAGAATCCCTCAAGAAAGAGACGATCACCCTTATCGCCCCTTCCATGTTTCTACCTTTGGAGAGAGTCTTTTTCTTTAATCATACTCAGTGAAATGAGACAATCTTTATCTCAAGCAACTACACCCAAAGCTCGGTCATGACATCCTGGGACCCGGTTTTCGTCCTTATTTTGGACTATTCAGTCAGGAATAGTCAATAATAGAGCTGGAGGCAGCTATCCTCTTATTGTAGCCAAGACTGCCTTCAAACTGGTAGATAAAATGGATTTACCTTACCAGCGAACGTCCGCAAACCATGGAACGGCTCAGCTCGAAATTGAAGGCAAAAGCTGGGTATTACGCAAGAAGTTACCGCCCATAAGCCAGGGCTAAGGCAGAACTGAAGCAAATACACCCACAGCTCGATCATGACATCCTGAGACCTCGGTTTTGTCCTTAGTTGGGACTTCTCAGTTAGAAATAGCCAATAATCCAGCTGGAGGCAGAATTATGCCTCCAGTCCTGGCTTATGGGCGGTAACTCCTTCCATAATCTGTATCTCATTTAGTCGAGCTCACCCAAATGTCATCTCTCTTCCAGGCTCTGGGCGTGTCTCGGCAAATCCACGCCACCACGTACGTGGAGTCCTCCTCCAACACGTGCTCCCGCAGCGTCAGGGACGCGTTCGAGATCTCCGCGCTCGCTGCGCTGGGCAAGCTGAACAAGAACCACGTGCTGCGCAGCGCCACGGCCCCGCCCTCGATGACCGTGAGGGGCAAGTACAAGGACAAGGAGGCCCTCAAGGAGGACCTGCAGGACAGGACGAGGAACTGCTCTCTCATGTGAGGGCAGAGCGAGGACATCGTTCTTTATTCTCAAACAGGTGGACATTGCTGTGAATCAAAAAAATCCCAAATTAATTATTGCTTAACTTTTTCTAAGTTGAATATAAATGGCAATATACAAACAAAGTAACGACAATGATACACATCTATTAAAAGCAATTCACTTTGTGCAGAAGATGAATAAAAGCAAAAAGCAACGTTCTAAAAGCGTAAGTAGGTAAAATTTTAAAAAGAGGCATATATGTTTCGAATGCCTTAGCTTCCTTTGTCAGTGCCAAGCAAGAAATGGAAAGAATAATGCATGGGGCGAGTTGGATTTTTTAGAGGCTTTTCATGTTCATAATAATTTAAGTAATATTCGTAACGAATCCTTTGCAGTTCCGCACATCTCGCCAATTTTACTTCATGCCTTTAAATTTGCCTCCACCGATAACGCAACGTACAATTCTGGATCGGCACATGCTGACACCTGATTGGCTCTCCCAATACATTGTTTTTTCTATTTCTTTCTTGGCACTGACGAAGGAGGCTAGGGCCTTTGAAACATGTATGCCTCTTTTAAAAATTTTACCTACTTGTGCTTTTAAAACGTTGTTTTTTGCTTTTATTCACACATCTATTACTAGGAGGTAAAGGGCTCTGTCAGAAAAAACAAGTTTCCAAAAAGAAGAGTTCGAACTTGCTGGCACATTTCACATTTTTGTTTTTAAACTTCAAACTAGCTTGTGAAATATACCAGCAAGCACTGTTGTCTTTTTTCTTTTGTGTTCACTATTAGGAATTGGTCTTAGAGCTTTATGCCTTTGAAAATAATAAAATTTGACTAATGTAGCGCTTAGATACCGATTTTGAAAAATAGAAATTGCTCCCTTACTTTCTAAAACAGAAGCTATCCCAATCATAAGAAACGCTCAAATACTTGCAATTAATTTAAACATGGCACTATGATATTGCATCATGTTCTTCAATACAAAATTTTAAAAGGGCACGGACGTGATTTTATTGCCTACATCCGTAGGAGCGTACGGTAAAAAGTTTAAAAATTCAATCTAATGTAATAGTAAACGGGATGCAGTAGTATGTGCCAAAGATTTCTCGATGAATTAAATTAATTACATTGACCAATCGCATTTATAATCTGGAATTTGAAATCGTACACATGTTCCTAAGTAAATTTTAAAGGTTGACTATACGACAATAACGACAACATCAACTACAAAAAAAAAAAAAGAACACTGCTATAGAAATAGATTTTCTATGAGTACCAAATAAACTATGTCGATTGATTGACTCATTGGGATGTCATAGCGCTATAATTAAAGCATGTCATTTTGCTCTCTTATTTTCAATCAAAGAGCACAATGATAACCAATCTACTAAAGTTAACTAAATTCATTATAGAATCAATCGTGTGAAAATAAATTTTGTCTCAAAAACTTATTTTTTGTCGCATTTTGAGGTAAAACCAGTAGTGATGTATAACACAACCAATGCGTCATGCCATATACTGCCATGTCATGAAGTTAAAGGTGAAACAACTTGGAAAATCATAACATCAATTAACACGAGGTAAAAAAATGCAAGATTATACATTAAGAGCAAAAGGGGGAAAAATCTGCATATAAAGATGATTGAAGGAGAAAAAGAAAAGACCAAAGAAAGAAAAGATGAAAAAGAAACGAAAAATTAAATCTTTTTTGTTAATTGTATGGGTGTCTGAAAAAAATTAACAATGCTCCTATTTTATAAAAAGAAAAAGTTAATTTTAATCGTTTAATGAGTGAATAAAAGGCCTTTTTGAAGAGTCATGGTACTGCAAAAAGACAAATAATAAATATATTAAAAAATGAATAGATAAATACATAAATATAAATAGAATAAAGACACAAAAAAGTAATAAATTCCACATGAAAGGAATGTTTCTACTTTTTCTAGCAAAAATATGATTCACAACAAATCGTAAGATACACTAGAAGTCATTTTTCTTCACCATAAATATGTTTCTTATGAATTTCTAGAAACGTCATTCATCTTACAACATTAACGTTTTGAAATAGTGTTAGTTTTTTAATGAAAAAAATAAATTAAATTATGATTAGAACACACATACTGTCGGCCCCGCTTAAACGAATACCGTCGGTTCCAAGAAATACTATTCGATTAAGCGGGGTATTTGTTTAACCGGGGATCTTTAGCATTACGTCTATGGTATCGGATCTGAGAAGATTTATTCGTATAAGCGGGGTATTCGTTTATCCGTTACCCGATTAAGCGAGGACGGCAGTATTTGTATTCGTAACGTGAGAAAAGCATTTTGATGTTTGAGAATAAAAAATGATTAATTTAAAACATACAGGTGTTTTAAATCATGGTATCCTTAGCTCTTTTAAAAGATTTTTTTGCAGTAAATATTCAGTTGTTGTTTTTAGGGCTAATTTAAGGGTTAAACTTTTAAATAATTTAAGGGTTATTAATTTTTTAATAATTTAAGGGCTTAACCGGGGATCTTTAGCATTACGTCTATGGTATCGGATCTGAGAAGATTTATTCGTATAAGCGGGGTATTCGTTTATCCGTTACCCGATTAAGCGAGGACGACAGTATTTGTATTCGTAACGTGAGAAAAGCATTTTGATGTTTGAGAATAAAAAATGATTAATTTAAAACATACAGGTGTTTTAAATCATGGTATCCTTAGCTCTTTTAAAATATTTTTTTGCAGTAAATATTCAGTTGTTGTTTTCAGGGCTAATTTCTTACCTTTCTAAAAATTCGTATTATAGTTACTTTTTTAGCCTACTTTCCCGTTAAAAACAAAAGAAAGACGAAAAAAGTATTAAAAGTAGCTTAATGCATCTAAAAAATATCGCCAAATCCAAAAAATATCGCCAAGTAAAAAAAAATATCGCCAAGTCCGAAAAATATCGCCAAGTAAAAAAAAATATCGCCAAGTCCAAAAATATCGCCAAGTAAAAAAAAATATCGCCAAGTCCAAAAAATATCGCCAAGTTAAAAAAATAAAAAGGTAAAATGAATATCGAAAAATTAAAAATTTGAAAGTAGGGTATTGAGATGGGGAATTTGTGTGTCTGTCTGTCTGTCGGTCTGTCGGTCTGTCTGTCCCCCCCCTAATAACTTTTGAACGAACATTCCGATTTGGACAAATTTTTTTTTGTTGGAAAGATCTCGGCGAGTACAGCTCATTCCCGTATTTGATTTTTCGATTTG
>JAXGGA010005850.1:40000-45000 GCA_038373865.1 Uloborus plumipes
TTTTTTTTTTTTTTTTTTTTTTTTTTTTTTTTTTTTTTTTTTTTTTTTTTTTTTTTTTTGTTTTTTTTTTTTTTTTTTTTTTTTTTTTTTTTTTTTTTTTTTTTTTTTTTTTTTTTTTTTTTTTTTTTTTTTGTTTTTTTTTTTTTTTTTTTTTTTTTTTTTTTTTTTTTTTTTTTTTTTTTTTTTTTTTTTTTTTTTTTTATTTTTTTTTTTTTTTTTTTTTTTTTTTTTTTTTTTTTTTTTTTTTTTTTTTTTTTTTTTTTTTTTTTTTTTTTTTTTTTTTTTTTTTTTTTTTTTTTTTTTTTTTTTTTTTTTTTGTTTTTTTTTTTTTTTTTTTTTTTTTGTTTTTTTTTTTTTTTTTTTTTTTTTTTTTTTTTTTTTTTTTTTTTTTTTTTTTTTTTTTTTTTTTTTTTTTTTTTTTTTTATTTTTTTTTTTTTTTTTGTTTTTTTTTTTTTTTTTTTTTTTTTTTTTTTTTTTTTTTTTTTTTTTTTTTGTTTTTTTTTTTTTTTTTTTTTTTTTTTTTTTTTTTTTTTTTTTTTGTTTTTTTTTTTTTTTTTTTTTTTTTTTTTTTTTTTTTTTTTTTTTTTTTTTTTTTTTTTTTTTTTTTTTTTTTTTTTTTTTTTTTGTTTTTTTTTTTTTTTTTTTTTTTTTTTTTTTTTTTTTTTTTTTTTTTTTTTTTTTTTTTTTTTTTTGTTTTTTTTTTTTTTTTTTTTTTTTTTTTTTTTTTTTTTTTTTTTTTTTTTTTTTTTTTTTTTTTTTTTTTTTTTTTTTTTTTTGTTTTTTTTTTTTTTTTTTTTTTTTTTTTTTTTTTTTTTTTTTTTTTTTTTTTTTTTTTTTTTTTTTTTTTTTTTTTTTTTTTTTTTTTTTTTTTTTTTTTTTTTTTTTTTTTTTTTTTTTTTTTTTTTTTTTTTTTTTGTTTTTTTTTTTTTTTTTTTTTTTTTTTTTTTTTTTTTTTTTTTTTTTTTTTTTTTTTTTTTTTTTTTTTTTTTTTTTTTTTTTTTTTTTTTTTTTTTTTTTTTTTGTTTTTTTTTTTTTTTTTTTTTTTTTTTTTTTTTTTTTTTTTTTTTTTTTTTTTTTTTTTTTTTTTTTTTTTTTTTTTTTTTTTTTTGTTTTTTTTTTTTTTTTTTTTTTTTTTTTTTTTTTTTTTTTTATTTTTTTTTTTTTTTTTTTTTTTTTTTTTTTTTTTGTTTTTTTTTTTTTTTTTTTTTTTTTTTTTTTTTTTTTTTTTTTGTTTTTTTTTTTTTTTTTTTTTTTTTTTTTTTTTTTTTTTTTTTTTTTTTTTTTTTTTTTTTTTTTTTTTTTTTTTTTTTTTTTTTTTTTTTTGTTTTTTTTTTTTTTTTTTTTTTTTTTTTTTTTTTTTTTTTTTTTTTTTTTTTTTTTTTTTTTTTTTTTTTTTTTTTTTTTTTTTTTTTTTTTTTTTTTTTTTTTTTTTTTTTTTTTTTTTTTTTTTTTTTTTTTTTTTTTTTTTTTTTTTTTTTTTTTTTTTTTTTTTTTTTTTTTTTTGTTTTTTTTTTTTTTTTTTTTTTTTTTTTTTTTTTTTTTTTTTTTTTTTTTTTTTTTTTTTTTTTTTTTGTTTTTTTTTTTTTTTTTTTTTTTTTTTTTTTTTTTTTTTTTTTTTTTTTTTTTTTTTTTTTTTTTTGTTTTTTTTTTTTTTTTTTTTTTTTTTTTTTTTTTTTTTTTTTTTTTTTTTTTTTTTTTTTTTTTTTTTTTTTTTTTTTTTTTTTTTTTTTTTTTTTTTTTTTTTTTTTTTTTTTGTTTTTTTTTTTTTTTTTTTTTTTTTTTTTTTTTTTTTTTTTTTTTTTTTTTTTTTTTGTTTTTTTTTTTTTTTTTTTTTTTTTTTTTTTTTTTTTTTTTTTTTTTTTTTTTTTTTTTTTTTTTTTTTTTTTTTTTTTTGTTTTTTTTTTTTTTTTTTTTTTTTTTTTTTTTTTTTTTTTTTTTTTTTTTTTTTTTTTTTTTTTTTTTTTTTTTTTTTTTTTTTTTTTTTTTTTTTTTTTGTTTTTTTTTTTTTTTTTTTTTTTTTTTTTTTTTTTTTTTTGTTTTTTTTTTTTTTTTTTTTTTTTTTTTTTTTTTTTTTTTTTTTTTTTTTTTTTTTTTTTTTTTTTTTTTTTTTTTTTTTTTTTTTTTTTTTTTTTTTTTTTTTTTTTTTATTTTTTTTTTTTTTTTTTTTTTTTTTTTTTTTTTTTTTTTTTTTTTTTTTTTTTTTTTGTTTTTTTTTTTTTTTTTTTTTTTTTTTTTTTTTTTTTTTTTTTTTTTTTTTTTTTTTTTTTTTTTTTTTTTTTTTTTTTTTTTTTTTTTTTTTTTTTTTTTTGTTTTTTTTTTTTTTTTTTTTTTTTTTTTTTTTTTTTTTTTTTTTTTTTTGTTTTTTTTTTTTTTTTTTTTTTTTTTTTTTTTTTTTTTTTTTTTTTTTTTTTTTTTTTTTTTTTTTTTTTTTTTTTTTTTTTTTTTTTTTTTTTTTTTTTTTTTTTTTTTTTTTTTTTTTGTTTTTTTTTTTTTTTTTTTTTTTTTTTTTTTTGTTTTTTTTTTTTTTTTTTTTTTTTTTTTTTGTTTTTTTTTTTTTTTTTTTTTTTTTTTTTTTTTTTTTTTTTTTTTTTTTTTTTTTTTTTTTTTTTTTTTTTTTTTTTTTTTTTTTTTTTTTTTTTTTTTTTTTTGTTTTTTTTTTTTTTTTTTTTTTTTTTTTTTTTTTTTTTTTTTTTTTTTTTTTTTTTTGTTTTTTTTTTTTTTTTTTTTTTTTTTTTTTTTTTTTTTTTTTTTTTTTTTTTTTTTTTTTGTTTTTTTTTTTTTTTTTTTTTTTTTTTTTTTTTTTTTTTTTTTTTTTTTTTTTTTTTTTTTTTTTTTTTTTTTTTTTTTTTTTTTTTTTTTTTTTTTTTTTTTTTTTTTTTGTTTTTTTTTTTTTTTTTTTTTTTTTTTTTTTTTTTTTTTTTTTTTTTTTTTTTTTTTTTTTTTTTTTTTTTTTTTTTTTTTTTGTTTTTTTTTTTTTTTTTTTATTTTTTTTTTTTTTTTTTTTTTTTTTTTTTTTTTTTTTTTTTTTTTTTTTTTTTTTTTTTTTTTTTTTTTTTTTTTTTTTTTTTTTTTTTTTTTTTTTTTTTTTTGTTTTTTTTTTTTTTTTTTTTTTTTTTTTTTTTTTTTTTTTTTTTTTTTTTTTTTTTTTTTTTTTTTTTTTTTTTTGTTTTTTTTTTTTTTTTTTTTTTTTTTTTTTTTTTTTTTTTTTTTTTTTTTTTTTTTTTTGTTTTTTTTTTTTTTTTTTTTTTTTTTTTTTTTTTTTTTTTTTTTTTTTTTTTTTTTTTTTTGTTTTTTTTTTTTTTTTTTTTTTTTTTTTTTTTTTTTTTTTTTTTTTTTTTTTTTTTTTTTTTTTTTTTTTTTTTTTTTTTTTTTTTTTTTTTTTTTTTTTTTTTTTTTTTTTTTTTTTTTTTTTTTTTTTTTTTTTTTTTTTTTTTTTTTTTTTTTTTGTTTTTTTTTTTTTTTTTTTTTTTTTTTTTTTTTTTTTTTTTTTTTTTTTTTTTTTTTTTTTTTTTTTTTTTTTTTTTTTTTGTTTTTTTTTTTTTTTTTTTTTTTTTTTTTTTTTTTTTTTTTTTTTTTTGTTTTTTTTTTTTTTTTTTTTTTTTTTTTTGTTTTTTTTTTTTTTTTTTTTTTTTTTTTTTTTTTTTTTGTTTTTTTTTTTTTTTTTTTTTTTTTTTTTTTTTTTTTTTTTTTTTTTTTTTTTTTTTTTTTTTTTTTTTTTTTTTTTTTTTTTTTTTTTTTTTTTTTTTTTTTTTTTTTTTTGTTTTTTTTTTTTTTTTTTTTTTTTTTTTTTTTTTTTTTTTTTTTTTTTTTTTTGTTTTTTTTTTTTTTTTTTTTTTTTTTTTTTTTTTTTTTTTTTTTTTTTTTTTTTTTTTTTTTTTTTTTTTTTTTTTTTTTTTTTTTTGTTTTTTTTTTTTTTTTTTTTTTTTTTTTTTTTTTTTTTTTTTTTTTTTTTTTTTTTTTTTTTTTTTTTTTTTTTTTTTTTTTTTTTTTTTTTTTTTTTTTTTTTTTTTTTTTTTTTTTTTTTTTTTTTTGTTTTTTTTTTTTTTTTTTTTTTTTTTTTTTTTTTGTTTTTTTTTTTTTTTTTTTTTTTTTTTTTTTTTTTTTTTTTTTTTTTTTTATTTTTTTTTTTTTTTTTTTTTTTTTTTTTTTTTTTTTTTTTTTTTTTTTTTTTTTTTTTGTTTTTTTTTTTTTTTTTTTTTTTTTTTTTTTTTTTTTTTTTTTTTTTTTTTTTTTTTGTTTTTTTTTTTTTTTTTTTTTTTTTTTTTTTTTTTTTTTTTTTTTTTTTTTTTTTTTTTTTTTTTTTTTTTTTTTTTTTTTTTTTTTTTTTTTTTTTTTTTTTTTTTTTTTGTTTTTTTTTTTTTTTTTTTTTTTTTTTTTTTTTTTTTTTTTTTTTTTTTTTTTTTTTTTTTTTTTTTTTTTTTTTTTTTTTTTTTTTTTTTTTTTTTGTTTTTTTTTTTTTTTTTTTTTTTTTTTTTTTTTTTTTTTTTTTTTTTTTTTTTTTTTTTTTTTTTTTTTTTTTTTTTTTTTTTTTTTTTTTTTTTTTTTTTTTTTTTTTTTTATTTTTTTTTTTTTTTTTTTTTTTTTTTTTTTTTTTTTTTTTTTTTTTTTTTTTTTTTTTTTATTTTTTTTTTTTTTTTTTTTTTTTTTTTTTTTTTTTTTTTTTTTTTTTTTTTTTTTTTTTTTTTTTTTTTTTTTTTTTTTTTTTTTTTTTTTTTTTTTTGTTTTTTTTTTTTTTTTTTTTTTTTTTTTTTTTTTTTTTTTTTTTTTTTTTTTTTTTTTTTTTTTTTTTTTTTGTTTTTTTTTTTTTTTTTTTTTTTTTTTTTTTTTTTTTTTTTTTTTTTTTTTTTTTTTTTTTTTTTTTTTTTTTTTTTTTTTTTTTTTTTTGTTTTTTTTTTTTTTTTTTTTTTTTTTTTGTTTTTTTTTTTTTTTTTTTTTTTTTTTTTTTTTTATTTTTTTTTTTTTTTTTTTTTTTTTTTTTTTTTTTTTTTTTTTGTTTTTT
>JAXGGA010005850.1:52500-74567 GCA_038373865.1 Uloborus plumipes
GGGTGGGGGGGGTGGGGTGGGGGGGGGGGTGGGGGGGGGGGGGGGTGGGGGGGTGGGGTGGGGGTGGGGGGGGGGGGTGGTGGGGGGGGTGGGGGGGGTGGGGGGGGGGGGGGGGGGGTGGGGGTGGGGGGGTGGGTGGGGGGTGGGGGGGGGGGGGGGGGGGGTGGGGGTGGGGGGTGGTGGGGGGGGGGGGGGTGGGGGGGTGGGGGGGGTGGGGGGGGGTGGGGTGGGGGGGGGGGGTGGGGGGGGTGGGGGGGTGGGGGGGGGTGGGGGGGGTGGGGGGGGGGGGTGGGGGGGGTGGGGGGGGGGTGGGGGGGGGGGGTGGGGGGGGTGGGGGGGGGGGGGGGGGGGGTGGGGGGGGGGGGGGTGGGGGGGGGGGGGGGGGGTGGGGGGGGGGGGGGGGGGGGGGGGGTGGGGGGGGGGGGGGGGGGTGGGGGGGGGGGGTGGGGGGGGGGGGGGGGGGGGTGGGGGGGGGGGGGGGGTGGGGGGGGGGGGGGGGGGGGTGGTAAAAAGCTTCAATGCAGGCATTGAGAAAGAAAAAGTAAAGTTTGAGCGGAGAAAATTTTTATTTTTTGAAACTGAATAAAGAGAAAGTTTTGAAGCTTTAAAAATATCAGAAACGCAGCCCGTATGAGACACGGGCACGACAAAATTTGCCCGAATATTCTGCCCGTATGAGGAACGGGCACGACGACTAAGCGGTTAAAAATGTATGGCAACGCTCTCTCAAAGGTTCAATGCCTTGGTTTTGACTAATTTAAATGTGCATAAAATATTTCCTCTGTGCCAGATTAGTTACTACATTTGAATACTTTTCTACTGATAGCTGATACTGATAATTTTATGGTTTTGTTTTAACATTTTTATAATTTCAGGGTGCTGCCAATTAATGGCTTTTGATTACCAAGCATTTCCTCCTCCCCTCCTGCAACCAACGCCTAATTAGTGTTAAAGGTCAAAAATTCGAATTCCAGAAAAACAATACGTCATGAAGTGTCATGTTCACATATTAACCCATTTATGCCCCAGATTTTTTTCAATTTTTATCTGCTTAAAACTTATACTTGGCTTACATACATTTTCGTCTTAAAATAGTTCGCCGTTGCCATATTTATTAAGTTATTTAACGTCCTGTTTATGGAATATTTTGCAGATATGTGGGCAAAATACGACCTTACTTGACTTTACTTTTGCAAAGTAACATTACAGAAGGCATCTCTGATCAATTTTAAGCACATCATTTTAAAATAGTTTAATTTTATGAAAAATAAGTTCGCAAAAAAAACTTACTTTCTGTGGCTACCCATGCTGAATCGTTGCTTGACTGATTTGTCTGAAAATAACAGTCAATAAATAAACTCAGATATCCAAATAGTGGCTCTAACTGGTTTTCTCAAGAAGAAGGACAATTTAACTTATGAAAAACAGCTTTAATAAAATTATTTACCCATTACAGATTTTTGTATACAGTGACTAACAAGCGTCCCGTTTTTATGCTACTGGGCATAAATAGGTTAAAGGGTAAACCCAACTTGGTGCAAAGCACCTCAACTGTAGACCACATTTGACCTCCCTTTCCATCACAGGGCCCGATTAAGATTATTTTAACCATCGGCTAACTCAAATTAAGCCCTAGACAGACTGAAGTTATTTTTGCTGTTTGAGGGCCCTAGGTCACAGTCAAGTTGGCTTATTCAGCAAGCAGGCCCTGCTTCCTTCCATGCGGGACTTCCCGCGGTGAAACCTTACTCATAGAGTTAACCCTTTATACCCCACGGGACTCAGAAGTCCCACTTATTTGGTATTATGAATCCTATATGGCTGGAATCATGATGAAGACTTTAAGTACCACTTCTTTTACTTCGCTGATATTCCGACAGATGGTACACGCAAGCGGAAAAAGTTTTCTTAGGGACCACAAGACATAGGAGGCCTCAGACCCTACTAATTTTCATAATTTTCTAAATTAATTTGGGAAATAATGGGTTAAATGTGGGGCGTGGAAAGAGAGGATACCAAAAAAATATTTTTGAAATCACTATTCATTAGTTAAGTGTAGAAGACGGTGTTATACGATTACTAGTGGAAAAGTCCTTACAAAAAGAGGCGCAGCTTAAGAGTAAGCGAATTTTGGACTTTAAAACAAATTTGGGATGATTTAAGGAGAGGCGTAGGAAATACTTGGTGTTTAAATGTTATTAGTTCATAGTAATTCACAAATAAAAGTGTTCAAATAAAATCATAAAATTACCCTTATCAGATTTAGTGCAAAGGTATTCAAATGCAGCAGTTATTTTAAAATGAAAATTTTTAACCTAAATATAGTGACTACTTTGGGACGAAGAGAGCATTGATTTTTGTCTTTTTATATCCACAATACTTTAATGTGTTTAAGTTAAACGTTTCTCTTTTTGTACTGAATAAATAGAAAACAAAAGTTACTTTTGCTAATGAGTACATACACTGCTCGACATTGAAAATGCAACACCAAGAATGAGTGGTCAGAAATTGATGAAATTTGGTAAGAAGACAGAGACGGCATGGAACAATAAGTGATATTTATTTCAAAATAAATAAGCAAAATTTAGAGCGAGGACGGCGTCGGCTCAGTAAGAAGTAGGACCACCGCGGACAGCGATGCACGAAGAAACACGTCTAGGCATGGAGTCAATAAGCCTGCGGATGGTGTCCTGAGGGATGGCACTCCATTCCCTTTCAACCATTTGCCACAGTTCGTCCTCTGAACGAGGCAGTGGCAGTTTCTGCAAACGGCGTCCAATCAAGTCCCATACATGTTCGATTGGTGACAAGTCAGGAGAGAATGGTGTCCAGGAAAGCATCTGTACACCTCGTAGAGCATGTTGGCTGATTCGAGCACTGTGAGGCCGGGCGTTATCCTGTTGAAAAATTGCATTTGGCAGACCCTGAAGGTAGGGGATTGCCACCGGCCGCAGTACATTATCTACATATCGTTGGGCCGTCATAGTGCCCCGAATACGAACTAGAGGTGATACGGAATTGTATGCAATAGCGCCCCAAACCATTATGCCACGTTGTCGCGCTGTGGGGCGTTCCACAGTTACTGCCGGATGCGATCTTTCTCCACGTCGACGCCACACACGTATGCGATGACTATCGCTGGACAAACAGAAGCGGGATTCATCTGAGAACACTACGGTTTGCAATTCTGCCATCCACGTCGCTCTGGTCCGGCACCATTCCAAACGTTGGAGTCTGTGCTGTGAGGTCAATGGCAGTCTTCTTAGCGGGCGCCGTGATTGCAGGCCACGTGCAACCAGTCGACGGGAAATGGTTCTGGTCGCCACAGGAACATCCAGGGTACCTTGCACGTGCTGCAGAATCGACGTACAAGTGACTTGCGGGTCCGCCACAGCTTGTCGGTGAATCCGTCGATCCAAGCGGTCTGACGTCACTCTGGCTGCACCTGCACCCCTCAATGTGGCTACATTTCCTCTTTCCAACCATCTCCGACACAGCCGATGCACAATGCTTGCATCCATGTGGGAATCAGCTGCAATTTGACGTATGGACCAACCTCCCCTTCTTAGTCCGATCACCATACCCCTTGTAAAGTCGTCTATATGCTGGAAGTGTCTTCGTTGAGGACGGCGTGGCATTTCCTCCTATCACACGTATCCTTCGAGACAAAAACCAAATTTCTCTGATAATTAGTCTGGCAGAAAAACCAACATGAACATAGCCCACTTTTCAACTTCATTCTCTTATATCTTACTTCACGTGCGTCGGAGAGCTGCGCAATTCATATCATTTGCATAACTCAGTGACGTGCGTCTACGGTAAAATTTGCATGAATTTCTGACCACTCCTTCTTGGTGTTGCATTTTCAATGTCGAGCAGTGTATGTGACCTTGATTAAACCATAATGTTTGGTTAGTTACGACCTCATTCCATATGCATATGAATTTATCATTTCGTGAGGAAATTTAATCAACATTTCAGCATTATTGTAACCGTTCAGTTCGAGAACATAAGATACTTTGCAAAATATTTCAACAGCAGAGTTAAAGTTGAAGTACTGTATAAAACACGTGTTCTTACGTGACACGATTTTCCAGAAGATTTTTTTATTATGTCGTAATCGTCGAAGGATATATCATGATGTTATAGATGTGTTCCTTAATGTTTGTGAATGATGATTGTTATATTTTTCGAAGAAATATTATTGAAGACATGTTGGTTAATGAGAAATATAAAAAGGTGCGGCTGCTTCTAAATAATTAATAAGAAGACGATTTTTTACGTCTGAACTATAGAGCTTATAAACTTGATTTGT
Source organism: Uloborus plumipes (assembly GCA_038373865.1). Classification (NCBI taxonomy): domain Eukaryota; kingdom Metazoa; phylum Arthropoda; class Arachnida; order Araneae; family Uloboridae; genus Uloborus; species Uloborus plumipes. The sequence continues at coordinate 56,816 of JAXGGA010005850.1, forward strand.
TTAGTTTCTTTTCCAAATTAAACTAATGTATTTAGAGAAGTTAACATAGTATAAAAAATTGTTACACTTCATTGTATGATAGAAAATATAAAATATCAATTTAGACATAAAATGAAACTTTCGAAAATTGTTCAAGTTTATACATTTATATCTATAGTATGTTTTTGTTTAGCTACTTATGGCAGAGGTATTTACTTTTTTATGTAGGTATGTTTGCTGATAAAAATGTTTTCACTCACTACAATAGACAGCTTTTCCATTATTATCTGATTCCCGTGTAAGGATGAGGAACAAATTCTTCAACGTTATTTTATAGATATAGACCAAATCAATATTGTCAAAAAGTATTAAATTTGAATCAAGTTGGGCTCATGTTTTGAAACAATATTTTACTACTTCATAGCTTATGAAATAAAAATCATAACTCATACGCTAAGTTTTTTGCTAAAGAAAAAAGAAAAGAAAAGAAAACTGCAGATTGTTTAAATACGGCGAACTTGTGGCATAACCATTATGAGTTTTAAAAGGCAGTGTAATTACAAAATTACAAGAAAATCATCTGTTTGGGTTTATTTACTTTTTGCTATTTTATTATTAGTATTATTATAATGATTTTAATGTTGCTAGTAATAAATTTCTACTCTAGCTGCTATCAGTATTAACAAACTACTAACTGCTCAAATTTGACAGAAGTCGAGTTAATTTATGAAGTTCAATGAGATCTTGCAAAAATTTATAAAAAAAAAAAATAGTCGATTGTTTTCTTGCCAAAAAAACGCTATACTTAGCAAACTATCTTGATAAAAAAATTCTCTTTCTCATCATATGAATAAATATATGTGAGAGAGAAACTTTGATAAAAAGCCCAACCATTATTATAAATCAAGGATATAGATGAAGACTGTCAAGAGAAAGCTCAAATATCGATAACATTAGTTAGAAATTAAACTTGCTTTTGTTACACCGACACACCAGTATACATTCTGAAGCCTTGGTTACTTCTCAGTTTCAATTATTTTTAGGATACTTTATTGAAGCAGCCGTCGTTTGTAAAGGACAGCTGACGTTACTATTGTCAATAAAACGAAGAAAGAATTTACGAATTCTGAGCTTTGAAAAGAAATAAAAAGCATTTAGACAGACTCTGTGTTATGGTTTATTGATTTTTGTAAATGTTTGTCGAAAATACCAATTATCTAATACATTATCTTAATAAAGGAAAAGTGATGTGACAATAAATCGCCATGTGTAAGGCTGATATCAATGTGATTTTAACAATAAAGTATTATTTGATGTATGTTTCTATTTTTTGTTGTTTTATTTGCTTTAAAATGGTACACACATACATTTGTTACACTAACCATTATCATTGTATGCAGACATTTGCACATTAATCTCATTTTATCGACTTCCTGATCTTAAAAAGGTTAAGTTATATATACACTTATACGAATGTCACTAAACATGAAGTACACTTATATCACTAAACATGTAGTTAACTGGGAACTTAACTAGTTTAATTCATGGAGTAAGTTCAACTTTTTCTTTTCACTATCCTCTGTTTTCTAACACCAGCTAACTGGCCATGGCTGTGAACTTTTAAAATCATGTTTTTTTAATAATTAAAACACTTTTGTAAAAACAAAATGAGTCTTTTTTCATATAGTTACCATTAGTCAATAAAAAAAACTCTTCGGCGATATGGTTCTATAAATTCCAATATTACTTTTCAAGACTAAAATTGTATTTCGCTTTAAAACCGTTATTTCCATTGAATTTTGACCCGCTAAACACGAAAATCACCGTAACAGAATGAAAATAGAAACAAGAAAACGTACTCTAAAAACTCTATATCTTGAAAATCTTATTTTCGAGATATAAAGCAGGCAATAAAAATTCTCTAATATTCCATTTTCAACGGCAGACGAAAGTACCTCTCATAGAGCTAACAGTCTTTAAACTTTGACTACTGGTTGCGACAGAAAATCTCACCACATTAGACAACGTGGAAATTCAAGAAATTTAAATTCTAGGGTGAGAAATGCCGAAAATAAGTCTCTAGCAAATCCACCAATTTCTGCTTCCACTTATGCTCGTTCTGTCGGGCATTGCTCAGAACTTAGTGAAAGTTATAAACAAAGATGATTTCCCAATATCTTAGAGGGTAATTCCCAAGATATATTGCAGTAAAGATCATGGAGAAATCACTCATTTTGACAAAACATTTAAAGGGGGGGGGGGAGCATATTGGAAGCCTTAACCCATTTATGCCCAGTAGCCTAAAAACGGGACGCTTGTTAGTTACTGCATACAAAACCTGTAATGGGTACATCATTTTACTAAAGCTGTTTTTCACAAGTTAAATAGTCCTTCTTCTTGAAAAAACAAGATAGAACCACTAGTTGGACATCGGAGTTTATTTATTTACAGCTATTTTCAGACAAATCAGTCAAGCAACGATCCAGCATGGGTAGCCACAGAAAGTAAGTGTTTTTTGCAAACTTTTTTTTCAAAAACTAAACTAGTTTAAAATGATTTGCTTAAAATTGATCAGAGATGCCTTCTGTAATGTTACTTTGCAAAAGTAAAGGGCCATTCCATGAAAAGTGAAACCAATTGGTCAAAAATTCACATTGAAGTTATGTTGCTATGTTATACATCATTTTAAAGCTTAAGATGTATATTTTAAGAATCCTGCATTGGTTTTTTGGTGAGAGTTAGAATAATACTTGTTTTCTTAGTTGGAAGTACGATATTCACGAACTTGTAAAAATCAGAAAAATGAACACATTTTCAAATGCATATTTCTCATCGAAAAATAAAAACAAAAATAACTACTTGTAGCACAATTTTAACTACTAAGACGGTACTATAATAATATGCATTCATTAATTTCTTTTGAATTGATCTAAATGGTGTAATTGAAGTTTGAAAAAAAGAAGTTTGATGTTACGTCTGTAACAAAAAAGAAGCAAAAGTTGTCATTACGTCCTAAAAAATCAAAATTAAAAAAAACCCTTAATGGTCCTTTTGGCAAATTTTAAGAGTAATTGCCCACCATAGTTAAAAATCTTGCAACTTATTTAATTTTTAAATTAATGCTGTTACAGACGTAACATTTCGGACATAACAAATGCCTCTATGTTACGTCCGTAGTCCATAGCAAAAGTAAATTTCCAATTAAATAGGTAAAAAGCACAGGATGAGCAATACATACAAGCATAATATGGTACGAGTACTAAAGTTTCTGGTATTCTGATTTTGAAATTTTTAATTATATCGGCATGTAATTGAAATGTATTTGCGAAAATGCCGTTCGACTTTCGAAAACGTCGGACGAAAAAGGACACATTTTTTCATTCAAAAAAAAATTATCAAAATTGACCAACTGTCACCAAGAAGTAGGGGTGCGACATCGAAGGAAAAACATCGATGTTTCAAGACATCGATGTTTCGAAATTAAGACATCGATGGTGTTGATACATCGACCAAAAAACATCGATGTCTTCAAACATCGATGTTTCAAAACATCGATCTTTTTTTATAAAAATTACTTACATATTTAAATGTACAGTAATGCAGTAACTCCCCAATACATTGCGCCTCTTTATGTCGCTCAATTAGAGTGATTTTTTGTCTCCTGAAAAACATCAACTGTAAGATATCGATGCCAATTATAGAAAACTTTTTTAGCCAGATAGACACTGCAACTGTTGATTAACTGTATAACTTTTATTTGTCGCATATTTTTATGAAACTTTTTTTGTTGAAATGTAAAACACCGTTATCTAAAAAAAAATTCTAATGCAAAACAAAAACAATGATGTTTAAAAATCGTTGACCGTAAATCATCGGTGGTAGTTTAAAAAAAAAACTATTCCAGTACGAAAGGTATTGCAACTGTTAAAGATGAATCTTTTTTTTTTTTGCATATTTTTATTGCTTTTTGCTGAAGTGTAAAACAGACATTGAAAGAAAAAAAATATGGAACGCGAAACAGCGATCATTAATAGACATCGACCTTAATTCATCGATGGTAACTATCAAAAACGTCTTCTAACGAGATAGATAGTGTAACGGCTGATTAATGATATAACTTTTGGCCGCATATCTTGATGATTTTTTTTCTTTGCTGAAAATTAAAACATTTACATAAAGAATAACAATAAAATAAATAAATTTAAAAAAATGCGAAAGCAAATTAGAAATGTTTTAGAAACATCGAGAGCAAAACATGGATAATAATCATAGAAAATGTTTTCTAATCAGATGAATACTGAAACTTCTGATTAAGGATGAAAACTTCTTAATACGTCTGCATATCGCATATTTTTAGCAAGCTTTTTTTGCTGGATTATAAAACATCGACATCGAAAAAAACATCGAACCCAAAACATCGATGTTGGGAAAACATCGACCCTCGAACATCGATGGCAAAAACATCGATGTTTTAGCAAAAACATCGATGTTTCTAAAACATCGACATCGATGTCGCAGCCCTACCAAGAAGGTTAAATTTTAGTTTGGTACTAGTATTCTGCTATATCATGAAACATTTTCAAATTTTTAAGTTCTCCTAAGACCAATCACTGATTCCAGGGAGGAATTTACTTTTCCCGATTTTTTTATGTAGCAACCCCATTATGCATTAATTTTAAGAATACAAATAAATAAATTTGTGTGAAGGTCCTTCTAAACTTTTCTTGTATCAATCTTTCTTGGAAATAATTGTCTTAAGATGCATTAATTTATTGTTACATATTGACATATCGGCATATACTCTCAACTCCCTCAGACTTACCCAAATTTTCTAAAACTGTTACAGTATAACTTAAAATATTCAAATAATGTGTTAATTAATGATACTGTATTGTTTTAGCACAAAAATCTTTGTTTATCCCTGCTTTAAAATACTGTTTTCTACTTTCAAATCAGAGATGTTACGTCTGTAACACCACTTTGTTTCGTCCGTAACAAATTTATGAATTTTTTTCACAAATTCGGCAGTCAAAATCCACACAATCTTTATGGTTTTAGAAAGCTTGAAGTCTCTAGAACACGTATTAAAACTAGCTGTCGTGGCCGTCACGAAACTTTCTTCTATATCTATCTTATGAATTCCGGTTACAAAATAAAATACGTACTCGCCCGAGTAATTGGAGACAGCTCCAATTTCCCAATTATCGTAATAACCCTGCAAATGCAGAATCAATGAGCGAAATTGGAAATCATTGCAAAAGCCTTGTTTAGATAAATTGCAAACATTTTATTTGTTAGTAAAAAGAAATTGGCAACAGTTAAAAATTTCAAATCATTGAAAGTTTTCAGCTGTTTTGATAATTAAATAGCGTGAAAGCGATTTTTTAATGAATTAATTTTTCGCATTGTTGACTAAGCGCAAAAATCACCCCACCCTCCCCCTGTGGCGATTGGCGCCAAAATTTAATCGATGCTTGCTTCCATATTGGGTTAGTGTTATTCCAAATTTCATTCAAATCGCAGCAATATTTCCCGAGATACAGTGGTGCAATGACAAAATAAGCACTTTTGATTGCTCCACCCCCCTTTGAGATATTGACACACAAATTGAATCAGCACCTGTACTCAATAGGGTCTACCTATGGACCAATTTTCGTTTGATTCCGCCGGTTACTTCTTGAGATATAGCAGTCACCCCCGCGCAGAACACGTGCGATTGCACCACCTCCCTTGGAGATGTTGACAAACAAATTGAATCAGCACCTGTACTCAATAGGGTCTACCTATGGACCAATTTTCGTTTGATTCCGCCGGTTACTTCCTGAGATATAGCAATCACCCCCGCGCAGAACACGTGCGATTGCTCCACCCCCCTTGGAGATATTGACAAACAAATTAAATCAGCACCTGTACTCAGTAGGGTCTACCTATGGACCAATTTTAGTTTGATTCCGCCGGTTACTTCCTGAGATATAGCACTCACTCCCGCGCAGAACACGTGCGATTGCTCCAACCCCCTTGGAGGAATTCGCTAAACAAAGTCAGGTGCACCAGTTCACATGGTGGTACATATGTGCAAAAAATTTTGTTCGATTTCATGCAGTAGTTTTTGCTCTAGCGCGGCCACAAAAACTGGTCACACACATGCAGACTCACACACAGACAGACACACACACACACACACACACACACAGACAGACATTTTCCAAAAATGGTCGAAATGGACTCAGCGCACCTCAAAACGTGCAAATCCGTCAAAATTCGACATTCGAAAATTTTCACGAAACCAATACTTTCTTCTATAATTAGATATAGAAGAAAGTAAAAAAGTTCAAAATTTCCGTATAATTCAGAGGAATATTGTAAGTTGTATGACATAGTCGAGTTTTTGCTGTTTTGTGAATTACGTCTGTAACAGGCAGTTTTTAATTTCTGTATTTTTTTTTTGTAATTAAGCAATATGCACGCAAATTTAATTGTAGCATAAACATCATCAAGTTACACTACAGGAAAAAAAATTGAAGACTTTCATCAGCCCAAACCAGAATTATTTGTGTTCAAAGTCTGTGATTGTTACGTCTGTAACGATGGAATTGCCCTAAAGTCAAGTAAGGTCGTATTTTGCGCACATATCTGCCTAGTGTCCCATAAACAGGACTTTAAATAACTTAGAAAATATGGCAACGGCGATCTATTTTACGCCTAAAATGCATGTAAACCATTCCAAGTAAGAGTTTTAAGCAGATAAAAATTGAAAAACATTGTTAAGAAAACTTGAGTGTACATGGGTTAAGGCAGCGATAGGCGACCCGTCGAGTGCGATCAACTGGTCGATCTCGAGCCCATTTTGAGTCGATCATGACAATACTGGAACCTTACTCTCTGATCTGAATATGAAAAAAAGAGCATAAACTTCTGAATATAAATTAAATTTAACGTTTAAACCAAACATTATTTAAAAATTTTCAAAACTTTTTGTGATCACTGGAATATTTTGTAGTCACTATTTTGTGTCTGAAAATGTGAGTTTGATGTGAGTTAACATAATATTAGTATATAGCAGTTTAAAGCAACTATTTACCAAGTATCAAAGTATTTTTCGTAAAGCGTTAACTTACAATTTAAAATAAGTATCTTGCCAACTTAACTATAAATGCAGCATGTCGGCTTAGGTCTATAATCTTCGGATTGCCCCCCCCCCCACACACACACACCAATCGATCTTCTGTATACACAAAACTTGGAAAGTAGATCTTTAGCCAGTTTACGGTGCCGACCGCTGCCTTAAGGATTTGTTACAAGTATTATAAGTATTCGAAAGCAGCAGAGAAGACGAGAACCAAGAACAGTTGATGAAATAAATCCTACATAAGTTCTGTGACTGTTGATGCAATGTGTATGTCTCTGAAACGAAATTTCCTCTACTTTCTTCAAGTGTTTTTGCCCAAAAACTAGGAATATGTGAATGATGAGCATGGGAAGAGATTTGCTTAACCCATTAATGCATGACAGTTTTTTTCCTAAGATATTTTGTATACTGTTTACAAACAATGTTTAATGGACAGGAAAAATAGTAAAAAAATATTGTGTAAAAATTATTTTTTTCATTAAGGAAAGAGAAATCGTCCTTTGAAAGTTACGATATATCCCAGAGGGTACATACTTTTTTTACTAAATTCTTTTTCTGCCTACGATATAATCTGTACCTCAGAACCAGACTAACGTAAATCCATTTTCCTCATTTTTCAGGAGAGGGGAAAAACGATTGTCGAATACATGCAAAGGATGGGACTCGCGCTCTTTTCACGCTGCTAAATAATTGTGAAGGAATTTGTTTTATAGAATACTGTTTTAATGAGTCGATGTGGAATAAGATTCTACATACAATAAAGCAAAAAAATGAAAATGGCCATTTTTGGACTTACGTCGTTCTGGTTCTGAGGTGCAGATATTTAAAAAGACATTTCATAAGAAGAAATAAAATCAGCAATTAACATAAACTGGGAAGCTGGGAATAATTTTGAAAACTTAGCTTTTCTCTTGAAATTGTGACCGATGTCATTTTCGATAAAGATCATAATAAAACTGCTACAGAACACACTTTACAATGGTTATGTGCTGCAATCTGTTAATAACGAATTGAAACAATACCAAGTTACTAATTGGACACTATTATCAGGTTGAAATGTTCATTTTGGGGAAATTCAAACCGTCCCTAAAAAGGGACGCTAGGCATTAATGGGTTAAGCTTTTACTGTAATGGAGCACAGATATTAGGATCATTGAGCTGAGTTAATGCTTACCTAGTACCTGCTAGACTATTAGAAGAGATTGTCCTTTTTTGACGTTTAAGGAATTATCAAAAATAAAATGTTTAGAGCAATAGGATCAAAATAGCCACTGATTTCTGAAAATAAGTTTTTTTTTTTTTTTTGATGAAACAGGATCTATTTAAGTACATATGTTGCACATATTTTTCTTTTTCAATATACCTTAAAATCAATAGATGGGTATTGTGAATCTTCCTCCGGTGTGGACTTTAACGTATCTTGAAAGCAAGATATAATTAAAAAAAACTTAATTTTCATACTTATTTTTCGCAACCCAAAATTGCAAGAACTGCTATGTAAAACCAGAATACAAATAAAAAACTATTTTCTGTTGTGTAGTGTTATGAATGAATTTTTTAAACATTTTTTCTCCTTTGATATTTAAGCCAGAAACCGCGGCAGAAAGAAAATAGAACATAATTTTAATGTACATGCATTTATAAATCAACATGACATTCGATTCTAAATAAACATGAAATTTGAGAGTTATTTTTTTTTACACAGCTTAAAACGATTCCAGCCTAAAGTAAGTAACTTTTAACCATAGTAAACGAATAATAATAATAATAATAATAATAATAATAATAATAATAATAATAATAATAATAATAATAATAATAATAATAATAATAATAATAATACATATTATGAAAACTTTGGAATTATGGAAAATGTTATGTCTAACCAGATCAATTATATAAAAAGATGCTCAGTCTAGAACTAAACGAGTCCATTTTTCCGTACACAAGCCTCAATCTGATCAATATTTTCTCAATTGGAAAATATTGCATGTTATTTCAAACAAAATATTTTGACATTCAATGATAATTTTTAAAAATGAAGTATGCCTCACTTGTATATAAAGTACTACTTGATGATTAAAAGTTTATCTAAAGTTAATTTTTCTAAATTGTTATGCACTATGTTTCAAAAAATTCAGCTATTAAAAATATTTCTTTAAACAGAAGCTTTCCGCAATTTTTTCTGATATTAAAGCGTACAGTTTTACGTAAGACAAATTAAAGAATAGCACTAAAAAACTATCTTAGAACCAACTTCAATTTTGAATAGATTATTCAAAAAAAAAAAAAAAACTGAGTTGGGACACTTTTTCTGCTATGCTAAAGCAGCCAATATTTAAGCTATTCCTTTAAATACATTTAAATCCTTTGCAAAAATAACTAAATAACACAGAACAAAATAATTAACAAACACGAGTTAAAAGTATACTTCTTTTTAGTCCGTAGCCAAAAGGTTTTAAAAATTATAATTTTGAATGAAAGTTTAAAAAAATCAAAAGCAAAAAATCGAGCTGAATGAATATTTTTGCTAAAATATAGAATCGCTCGCAGCTCTCTTTCTTTTTGCTTTTCTTTTTTTCTTTCTTTTTTTTTTTTTTTGAGTAAACATAAAACGCTTTGATTTAAATCTTTTCCGCTGCCAAAAATAAATAAATAAATAAATAAAATAAAATAAATAAATAAAGATACAGAATAAAGTTGAAAAGGACGCAAAAAAAAAAGTCTCAGCAACCAGTTACATATGCAATAAAAACTTTTGCGTTTTGTATTTACATAGCTTTGATTCAAAATTTGATCTTTATCGTCATTGTCAAGTCAACGAGAAAAAGTATTTTTAGTCATATCAATAGCTTATTTTCAATTTCTTTTAACAAAAAAATTAACGAATAATACTTTTGAATAATACTTTTTTTTTTTTTCATTTTTAGCACTAAAAATAAAATTTAGCTTTCTTCATAAGGATGTTTGATTTTCTTCCGCAGCCGCCAATGTTTAACATTTTTGAATGACTCAAAACATTTTTGAAACAACCGATTAAAAAAATCATTTTCTGAAAATATTTCATGTCAAAAGCTTTTTCATATAAATTTCGTACAAAGCAAATATGCTTTTTAACTAGAGTTTCATGTAATATCACTTAAATTTCCACGTAGGAAGTATGGTTAAGTTTTGTTTTTCGACTGGTCTATAAAAAACATATCACACTTTAAATCAAAAAATAAAGTTTGGAGATAGGGTGTATTAGCCGTATTTTTTTTTTTTTTTTGAACAAAAACGATCTTTTAAATTATTTTTTTCCTCCAAAGCTGGGAGTAGTGGGGGCTAAGAGGGAGGACAGATAGTCACACATTTTCTATTTCAAAACACTATTAAAATTTTTCATTAATCCATTTAATGCCTAATTTCCTTTAATTTTTTTCTTTTCTTTTTATGAGCGTTTTCATGATGTGTTAAAGCATTCTTTCATGTCTTCATTCACTTTTTCGTTCTACATTTACTGGAAAGCAGATTAAAGATTGAAATAGTCAGCAGCTGTTTCACTTGGGTAGACAAAAAAGCAACGATCCTAACATTCACTAAGATTCTAAAACATGATATAAAATCACCTTTTTTTTTACAAACCTAGATTCAAATTTGAAACTACAAATTTGTACATAAAGAGTGAACTACGTATTCTCAAATAATGCAATGAAAAGAAAATGGACCCTATTCACGGAGTGGCAACGGTCCATTTAACTTTTCATTTGCGGGTATTTTAGTTCAGCATTCAGTGTTTGTAGTGCTATAAAAGATCGTTTAATTTAATAATCATAGCAGTTAAAATGCATGATGAGCATGCGTAAAGACGAAATTGGCTTAGGGTTACTTGAAAATTCTGAGGAATGGGATGTAAAAAGAAACAAAAATGTGACTTTTCACCTATTTTCCTATGAGAAACTAAGAGGCCTTGAATCAGAAACATACGCTTATTAAGAGAATATTTCGCACCAAATGAGTCATTTATTATTCTGTTACACCATTCCTAAGTAAACACTTTCAAAAGACTTATTTTTTGAACAGAAATAAGAGTTTTTGCGCTAAAAAGATACGAGTGTTAATAGCCGCCGGGTAACCGGATTTTCGTCTGCTACACCCCCCACAGCGGGCGTTCAAGACCCGCAATGACGTCACGTGAATAGGATAAATTCCAAAAAAATACCGTCATTTTCCACACAACGAAACCAATACCCAACGCAAGTAAACACGTGCAGTAATAAGTTCTTACGAGTAATTTAACAAAAGAGAAACTCCATTTCAAAATGCTTTAGTGTCATTCCATAGTGACTATCGTAACATTCAGAGCTGATTTTGTAACTGTTTTTACTTGTAAGTTAAAAGATAAAAAATATTTTTTAGTTATGCTGATGGATTTACAATGTAGGGGAGAGTGGTAATGAATGGGCCACTTTTTGGTTTTGAATTTTTGTAATTTTTTCTAACACTTTGTTTTAACTATAAATTGGTGTTCTAGTTACTTTACTTATCTGGCTATCCAAAAAAGTCATAAAAGTTGGATTAGCACCTGTCTTTCATGAATTATAATAGAAAATAAAAATTTTAAAATTTGGCCCATTCAACCCCACCTATGGGGTTGAATGGGCCATCGAAGGTAATGAATGGGCCACTAAATGAATTCAATGAAAACATGTGGATTTAATCTTTTATTTGCTGAATATGACAAAATAAATGTGGCATTTGACATGATGATACAAAAACATACTGATTTAAAGTTATATAAACATTAAAACTGATGCAATTAAAATAAAACTGATGCATACCAATTGTAGCAGAAAAATGACTAAATAATGAGATTGTAAGAAATAAATAACATCAAATATATATTTAAAAAAACAGATAATACACACTGTGATTTAACAAAATTTATATATTTCAAAAATAATATTAAAAATCACTTTAAAAACTTCATCTTCATTTTCAAACTTGTCAACATTCAAGAACATTTTTTTTTTTAATTTACTAGACATCGGGAATAAGAAATATCTAACTTAAGTTACCAAGAAAGAAAATGAAATTGTACTGTGAGGAATATAATATGAAGGAGAGAGGGAGGCTTTTTCAAGCCACGCACTGCGACCAGAGGTCTATTGTACTATGGGAATATAATATAGATCTGCAAATTATATTTAGAAGTTACTACAAACCTATTTTGACGACAGTAATCTTTATCTATGACAGTCAGTTGTGTTTCACATTAATGCGAAAATCCAAAGAAAAGGAAGAAAAACAATATTTAAGTGGCCCATTCATTACCATGACATAGTGGCCCATTCAACCCCACCTATACTTTTGGAATACATTTAGGTTTTTTGAGTACATTGAATTTAGATAACATCAAAATACATCTTAAGATTAGTTTATAGATATGGAAAGACTAGCTTATACATATGTATGTAGTGAAATACTTGGTACATTTTAGCTAGGAAATGTTTTACTAAAAAGGGAAAAACTTACTTTTCAGTCAGATTCTTGACCATGCCACTCTAGTTTGAAAATGGCTCAGCCCAAAGGAATGAAAATTGGATGAGTTTAGAAGAACAAATATCTACATCTATTGGTGGCATCAAAAAAAAACTCATGCAAATACTTTTTCATATTTTGTTAGTGGCCCATTCATCACCATGGCCCATTCATTACCACTCTCCCCTACATGGCATCTATGCATCATTTCTGCTGAGAATTTAAAACAAAATTACTGACAGTAGATATTTTTTCAACCAAAATAGCAGCGTGACTAACGTGACATTTTTGCAACCCTGAAAAGCAATGCTCATGTTGTGAGGCAAACATTTCTCAAAGTTAAGCAAGTGTTAAAAATTGAATGATATATTTGAAAAATGTGTAAAGTTGGCTTTTAAAAACATGAAACACATTTATTAAATCTTATTTTTTTTTAGTCTTAAGTGTCACATTTACTCAAGATGAGTAACTAACGTAACGTGACTAACATAAATATCGAATAACAAGTAGTAAACACACTACAAAGTATTTATTATGACTAATCTCAGTGATAATTACAATGCTTTTTCAATTGTTTTTAACTTCTTATGTTATATGGTTTTTATTTATTTATTTATTTATTTATTTATTGATACTTTTTTCACTTCGGTATTTTTTTTCTTCGGCTAAGGTTGACTTTTCTATGGAATGACCCTTTAACAAATCAATCTTTCCTTTTTAGCCTACTTTCCCGTTGAAAATAAAAGAAAGACGAAAAAATTATTAAAAGTAGCTTAATGCATCTAAAAAATATCGCCAAGTCCAAAAAATATCGCCAAGTTAAAAAAATAAAAAGGTGAAATGAATATCGAAAAATTAAAAATTTGAAAGTAGGGTATTGAGATGGGGAATTTGTGTGTCGGTTGGTCGGTCGGTCGGTCTGTCTGCCCCCCCCCCCCCTAATAACTTTTGAATGAACATTCCGATTTGGACAAACTCTTTTTTGTTGGAATGATCTCGGCGAGTACAGCTCATTCCCATGTTTGATTTTTCGATTTGAACAATTTTTGGTTCAACTTTGAACCGTTCAAACAACCTGTCCCGCGATGCTAACTTTTGAGTGAACAGTCCGATTTGGACAAACTACTTGGTATCTACATTTTCGATTTGAACAATTTTTCGTTCAACATTGAACCGTTCAAACAAGCTGTTACCCCTAATAACTTTTGAATGATCAGTCCGATTTAAACAATTTTTTTTTGTTCGAAGCATCTCGGCAAGGATACTTTATTACCGTATTTAAATTTTTAATTTAAACATTTTTGGTTCAACATTGAACCGTTTAGGTAACCTTTCTCCACCTAATAACTTTTGAGTGAACCGTCCGAATGGAATAAACTTTTTTTTGTTCGTAAGATCTCGGCGAGTAAAGCTCATTCCCACATTTGATTTTTCGATTTGAACAATTTTTTGTTCAACTTTGAACCGTTCAAACAACCTGTCACGCGATGCTAACTTTTGAGTGAACAATCCGATTGGAACAAACTTTTTTTGTTCGAAAGATCTTTTCAAGGATACTTCATTCCCTTATTTACATTTCCGATTTGAACAATTTTTCGTTCAACATTGAACCGCTCAATCAAGTTGTCACCCCTAATAACTTTTTGTTTGAAAGATCTCGGAGAGGCTTTCCCATACATTCCCATATTTCGCTTTTTGATTTGAACCATTTTTTGTTCAATATTGAACCGTTCAGGAAAAAAATAACATTAGCGTCTCTGGGGAATTTAAGTTGAATGTTGATCCTGAACTTAAAGTCGTATTTTCTTCAAACTAACTTTGTAAGAAAATGGTTTTGATAAATAATGTTTGTAAAGTACTTTTCTGAGTAATCTTCTGTGAGGACTCTGATTCCGACTCCGACTCCGCAAACATGGCGGAAATGCAGGCTCAGAAAAAAAAAATGACTGACTGTGCAGACGATTTTTTGTTTATTTATTCATTTGTTTTATTTTATTTATAATTATTATTATTTTTTTTTGTTTGTTTGGCAGACGATTTTTTTTGTAACAAAAATTTTTCATTCACGAGAACATTTTATTCTTTATTTATATTTCACAACTGGCAACGGATTAAGGGTGAAATTCGAGACATTTTATTAACGGACGAGTTTTTTTTTCTTTTCTTTTTTTTTTCTTTCTTTGATAAAATGTGTTTTGATGCTCTTTGTACTTTTATTTTTTTATTTATTTATTTTATTATTATTATTATTATTTTTTTTTTTTTTTGGAAAACAATGGATGATTTTTTCTACGGAGGAACTGTAACAGTTACACTCTTTAAAAGGTGCGACAAAACATTATTTATTCGTTAATTACTTTTTACGTGTCTATTTCATCTGATGAGAGGGGTATATTTTGCTTTTCGAAATCCGCTCTAAGTGCTAAAAAGGTATGTTTGACATAATTTTCAGTCTCAGATAATCAAGAGAATAATGATCAGATGCGAGAATGCCGATGTCGATGTACGGGAAAGTAGGCTCGTTTAGTTCTTGACAGAACTTCTTGTTAATTGCTATTGTAAAGTAAAAATCCACTATCTCTAAGCTTAAGAAATTCAATAATAGAACTTTTGCAACAGAAGAAACATTGAAATAGTTTCAAATTATACACTTTGAAATATGTGAGAAAAAATTAGAAGAGAGAGAGAATCGATTTCTGTTTTTGAATGGTCCCATTCATCACTGCCTGAACAATGATTGATGAATTCGGTGGATGCAGAACATTCATTCGATATATAATAACCAATGAGATAAGTTCGGTTGAGTTATTGATCTTTATTACAAGTTGTATTTTCGTTCAAATTTTTTGGGATGTTTTTTTTTTTGTCTTGCAGGAATTGGGGTAAGAGTTTTAATCTAGCTATGAACGTACTAGAATTTGTTTTTCAGTGCTAATAAATGAGAAGGTAAACTTAACAATAGCAAAAAATTATACTCGGTTACTTTAGAATAGGCGTATCAAGTTTAGAAATGTTGCGTCATCTCCATGGAAACCGTACGAAAGAAAACAGCTCCACTATTTCTATGCACTGCTGTTGAGGCATTTCATTTTTTTTATGTTTTCGAATTAGGCTTACGTTTTTATTTATATCCTCATATCTCAGTTATTTCTCAACGTTTTCTAAAAAATATGGCCATACATAAATAAAGCAAACATTTCTAAGAAAAGTTGTGCTTTGTTAACGTTGACTTTTCAACAGAATAATAGTTTAAGCACAAAGCAATTTTAACCGTTTGCATTTTACCATTGTTGCAAAAGCTAAGCGGGGAATAAGTCCATAACGCCGTAACTATAGCAACAATCAGGAAAAAAGTACGGAGGGTGATAAATTAATTTTACCTTGAGACGCCAGCTCTTGTTAGGCAGGGTTAGTTCGAGCAAAATTTACGAGCAAAATTTAAGTTATATATGAAGGTAGTATGGTCAGACACAAATAAAATCTCCATGGTGATGGTGGTGATAATTACAATAATAATAATGATTGATGAAGATAATAATGATAATGGTAATCGGGATGATGATAATGACAGTGATGATGATGATTAGGATGAGGATGATGACGCTGATGATGATGAAGATGACAGTAATAATAAAAATCTTTTTAAAACTTAAAAATATTATTATTTTTGTATATAATTAAAAAGTTAAGTACATTGATGTGAAATTTTTTTTGATCGCTGATGCAAGGAATAATTTTCAAAAAAAAAACTCAATACGAAAAGCACTTGTGTAGTAAATTTATAAACGCTTGAAGCCGATTTGATTAGAAATAAAAAGCGAGAAATTTAGAGAATGAGGTTTGTATTTATACCGCAAAGAATATACGTTGTTAAAACCACAAAAACGGACTCGCTTCATGGCAATATGGGTTGAGAATAATCGAGCCTTGTTAAAACCAACTCAAAGGGACCTTAAAAATTAATACGGCTTCAGCATAATTCTTCTTAGCCGAACAACAATCAACAATAAATAGGAGGACGGAGATCGCAAATATAGTTCGTCTTAGCAGTAAACCGTTTAAAGCGTGTTTGAATTTACGAGGCGCTACTGTATCCAATGAGCCAAATACCATTTAACCGAAAAATTTTTATTAAGAAACAGGCCTGTAACTACACAGACAATGGCAGTGCATAAAGAAGCAAAACTTATCAAGCACAACGACTATTTATAGTTTTATATGCAATAAGTAATTTTATCTACCAGTTTGAATATAATTTCAACTTAAATGAAATTAGGTCTGCTTCCAATTCTGCTACAGACTATGTCGAACTGATGAATCTATAACAAAGTCGAAACTGCAGTCGCACGATATCATAAACGGGCTGTTGGTAAGTTTCTTGTATTTATAATTTACTTTAGGATTGTACGAGTGTTGTTTTTCTTCAACCTCCATTAGGCTATAAAAATAAACGGATTCAAATAAAAAATATATATTTCATTTTCAAAAGTAAGGTACAATTCTCTACATAATCACCTTGATGATTGAAGCATTTGTTATATCTGTGAACAAGCTTTAGAATAACCTCCTCGTAGAATGTTGCCGGAAGTGAGTTGTGACGGTGTCTTTGGGTTCCACGCCACTTTGGAAGCATGACACCTTTTCAGACCCCAAGCAGGGGTCTCCCCAAGCAGGATTGACGGTCAGCGCTCGTGTAACAAAAACGGTTCCTCCAGCAATTTCATGCATTCAATGGGACATTTTTGAACACCCACCATTAAGTTCCAACCGAGCACCAAGTGACTTACATGTGTTCCCTGAATTAAAGCAGAGACTTGGAGACCCCTGCTCGGGGTCTGGAAAGGCATCGGGCTTCCAAAGTGGCGTGGAACTCAAAGACACCGTCACAACTCACTTCCAACCATTGGCGGCAACATTCTACGAGGAGGCTATTCTAAAGCTTGTTCACAGATATAACAAACGATTCAATCATCAAGGTGATTATGTAGAGAATTGTAGAGGATTGTACCTTACTTTTGATAATGAAATTTTTTTTTATTTGAATCCGCTTTTTTTAAAGCCTAACGGAGGTTGAAAAAAAACAACCATCGTAGATTTAACCACTAAAGATTATATCATCCTTTG
>JAXGGA010005851.1:0-74566 GCA_038373865.1 Uloborus plumipes
ATGTTTACATACAAATGAAAAGTTTTCAACCTCGTGGTTTAAAATTGTCATTTGTGAGAAAATTTCATTGAAATGTGATAAAAATTTACTGTAAATTTTCAAAAGGTTTGATTTGATTCATTTTTATGATGTTTTTTTTAATTTTTGTGAACCATAATTTTAATTTTTCACAAAGCGTCACTTTTTGTTTCAATTTTAAAATTTAAGCATTTTGCTCAACAAAATATTTCAAAACCTTCTTTCTTTGGTCATTACAAACATGGGCCTACCTATTGTACAAGAGCTACTGGCATTCAGACCTGTGCCTAAAGGAGAAAAAAACTTAAAAGTTTATTAGCATTGATTAATTTTTTGTTTAAATTGTTTTCTTTGCTTTCCATAGTTCTAGAAAATGGCAACTACGAAGTCCAAAGTGGAGATCAAACAATGTGATGCATCGGAAAGTGAATTGGAGGAGTCTGATGTAGAGATGCAAAATGAAAATTCTGAAATAAGTGATGAAGAGACCAATATAAATTCTGGAGGAAATTTAGGATGGGCCAGCGCCATGTGTCAAGTTCTTAATGCCCCTGTACGTTCAGAGAATTTCATTTTAAGTAAAGCTAGAAAAGACAATGAAGTAAAAGCAAAAAAGAACGATGACATTGAGCTTGTTGATGAAAGTGGAAATCTTATAAAAAGAGATAAGCCTGAAGAGAAGAAGTTGTTAAAAAGTTTTAGTCAAAAAAGAAAAGAAGCATTTGAAAAGCAGAAACAGGTATAGTTTTTTAATACTGATGTATTTTCTCACTTTAGAATGTTGAATCTTCTCCTTTCATACCAGACTAGCCAGGGTTGTTTGATTTCTTCCGGGGCGGAAAAAACCTGGAAAAAACCGCCCCGGACAAAATAGCATTTTGTCCATTTTGTCCACTTTAAAGAAAATGACAGTTCTTGATTAAAAAATCCAAAGTTAAAAGTAATGTTTTAAAATATTGATTTTTTTCAATGAGGTAAAAGTTTTATTATTAAAATTAGCACACGTTTATGTATACCAGTAAATATTTAATGAACAACAGATACCATAAAAATATAGTATCTGTATAAAATAAATGAATATTAGCGATAAGATTTAATGCTTATGAGAGCACACATTAGCAGTAAATAATTTTAAGATGTTTATTTGTTGTGAAGGAGTTTAATTGCCAACAATAAAAGTGTATATAAAACATAAAAGTAGAAATAAAAATTTTAAAAGGTTTGAGTCTCAAAATATTAAAAACCCTATGAAGTAAACATTATTTGATGTCAAGAAAGAAAATTTAGCCATGAAATGAAATATGTTCCAGTAGTGTAATAACATTAATAAATCCATAAAACAATGCCTTGTACATACATATTTTACAATGGGGCAACATTCATTAAATCCTCAAAAAATATAACGTAAAATGACCAAATGAATCAAAATTAAACCAATATTTCTTGTAGCATCTACTGTATTTTCAAATACAATGATATACATTTATATGTGTATTTAATTCAAACAAAATTTAACCATAGAATTTATGAGAAAATATCATATAAAGTTTTCTTTTTAAGGGATTGTATTGCGTTACTAAATATCTAAGGTGACAGAATACTCTTTAATTTCTTTTTAAAAATATGTATTAAAGAAAAACACTTTTTTTCTATTTGTCTACTCTATAATAATGTAATTACACTCAATAGTTTATTCACTATGTTAAATTTTATTTCTTTCAACTAAAATTAGTTAAAAATTAGGGATGCACCGAGTAGTACTTTGGCCGAGTACCAAGTTGCAGAGTACCGAGTACATTGTTTTTTTTAAAAATCATTGACATACAGCAGTACAGGGTTAGAAATCATAACAAAATTTTACTGGTCTTCTCGACCAGTGAACAGGAATATATACTGGTTAACAGACAACATCACTGGTCCACCTTAAATCATTAACAACATTTTTTTTCTTTAAAAAAATTGGTGGTCCTTGGATTGTTTATTATTTTTCTGGTGATTTGAGGCGAGTTTTACTGGTCTGGAACCAATGGACCAGCAGTAAATTCGAACCCTGACATATGAACTGATCATTGGAATGGACCTCTATATGATAGTTCTTAGAACAAAAATCCCACTGAATTTAACTTATGCATTGTTTAAAATATTTTATTTATTTTGTCAAAAATTTTAGAAAAAGTTATTTTTAAAATGAAACTACATTAAATGAATAAATATAAAGTATCAATTAAGTTGGAATTATATTAATCTATTATTGATTAGTTCTAATTCTCTAAACTTGAATAATTTTCAAAAGCTTTTGGGTATATTAAAATAAAGATTTACTCTATTGAAGCATTACAAACTTCAATATTTTCAAAATTAACTTGAAAATTTCTCACTAGATGGCAGTATACCCATAATTTGTTATACTTATACGTAAACTTATATGTAGAATTCAGTCATATTTTATAAATATATTAATTGTAAATGATTGCATTATATAAAAATGTGCATATTTTTAATTAATTTTAAAAACTGTGTCTTGAATTATTCAATTTTCTACAACTACTCGGTATATGCCGAATACCTGATCCAAATTTGGCCGAGTACCAAGTACTCAGCAAATTGGTCGAGTAGGCCAAGTACCGAATATTTACCGAGTACTCGGTGCATCCCTATTAAAAATCAATGGGTTAATTGCCGTTCTTTTTTTCTTCTTTTTTTGTATGATACCACCATTCTTTTTTGGGAAATGGTAATGCAAGGGAGATACTAATTGTGCATCATAACATTTTTATACATCAAACGTATGAAGAAAGTGTTTTTTTTTTTTTCATTTCTTCCATTTTGTCCAATTTTGTCCATTTCGTCCATTTCTTCCGGTGTCCCGGACTTTTTGCAAAAAAGTGGACGAAACGACAACCCTGAGACTAGCTGACCCGGCGAACTCTGTTCCGCCTTAAAGGCAATAAATAAGCAAATTTTTGAATTTAGTAATTTTTTTAATTAGAAAATACAAAAAAAAATTAAGTACCTACATTAATCATTCATTATTGTTTCTGTATTTTAGTACATAGGTTGTTCTTCATTTAAGTACCTTGTGATACACAACATTTTTTGTTTTATTATCAGGCGCAAAAACAAACAACGCAGATGGTCTTCCGAACCGTGAACATGCCACATATCATTGACCATGGGAAAAACAGTCATGTTCTAGATTCAAGCCACAAACTTTTAAGGATTGGCCTTGTGATTTGTTGATGGTCATGACAAATGCAAGACGGATCGGAAATTGAAGTCTTTTAAATTCAAACGGTATATCGGTTGGGATCATCGGTATCCTCGGAATGAGCAATCGTTTCTGACAGCTTATCACATATAAATTTCAAGGGAAGTAACGCGTTTGTTTATAATTTACTTCACAAAAAAGTCAAATAACACTCAACGCACCGCTAACTTACAACCTGTTTACAGCGCTCCGGAAGCTGCCAGAACATGTGCTTTATGTCGCTCAGCCATGGAGGTGTCAAAAAAGGCTTAGTGAATAAGACATTTTTTCTATTTATGTAACTGACACACATAAATTATAGCCTATGTCCGTCCCCTGGCTCTAAGCTACCTACCCACCAATTTTTAGCCATATCGGTACAACCGTTCTTGAGTTATAAATGGTGTAACTAACACGACTTTCTTTTATATATATAGATAAGTCCTAGCATGCAGTTGTGTTACGAGATGTGCACTTCGAATTATAATGATCAAAAATGCCGTAAAAACTCCTGACTATCCGCAATATGGGATGGCACAGTAGCCATGGATAAGTGAATTTGGCAGGTAATTCTCAGAAGAAACAACGCTAGTGTATACAAGAATATTGGAATATGCAAAAAAAAAAAAAAATAAAAACACTCGAGCATGAACATAAATTTTGGCTAAAAACAGTTACAGAATGGGTAAAATGTGTATGCAAAAGCAAAAAAAAAAAAAAAAAAACCATATTGGGCTAACATATGCAATAAACTTAACATGAATATAACATTTTATTGCTAAAAACTTGCAGTTACTGTATACACGTAGTTTGGGGTTACAGGGATCTTTTTTTTTCAATGCAAAAGAAAATGAGCTTTGAAATAACATCCTGCAACATTTGTGTTAACAAAGTTGTTGGGTGTCTTTTCATCCATAAGCTCATTTTCTCTTGCATTGAAAAAAGTTTCTTCTAAGACTAAAACCAAGAGTTTTGCAATAAAACATGTTTTTTTTTTTAAATTTTACTTTTTTGCAAAGGTATTTATTTCGTAAAATATAAGTTTGGTTGCATCAAAAATGTGGGGAGTAAAGTTGGTTAGTTTTTTAGAACAAAACTGGTCTGAAGTTTTAATCCAACATTAAATAAGCAAATGTACAGGGATACTACAGACACATGTTTCGGGCTACTAGGAACCCCTTTTTCAATGCAAGAAGTGTGAGCTTTAGGATGAAGAATCATCCGATAAAACCACAACTGGTCCACAAACTGGTCTGTTCAGTTGGTTACAAGTTATAAGCATTACTGAAAATGTGTTGAGGAAAAAAGGTTAGTCTTTTCAAATAAAACTAGTTTGGTCGTTTGATTACGAGGGTTCAGGATTTTTCAGAGTCCTTTTTTTGTGAAAAGTTAAATAATTCTATGAAAGCTCAAATAATTTTGCAAAGATATAAATAAATAATTAAGAGAAAAAAAATCGAATTTATAGATACCATAATGTATTTGAGGGGGGAGATGGCACAAATTGCACTATTGAAAATTTTAATTGGTGCTTCTGAGGCCTCCCGAATGTATCATAAGGGTTTGATATATTTAGTTAATTTCAAGTAAGAAACTAAAGTAAATATATCCCTCTTAAATATTTTATGTGAAAGACACATTTTTCCTTCTCAGGACCCACTTTACGTTTTTTTAAATTTTCAATATTTATTTAATTATTTTACTTAATTTGAATTTTCTTTAAACAATATTTTTATGATGTATTGAGCCATCTTTCACGTTTTTTTCTTGATTTGTTTTATTTTTAAGGGGAAGTAGGCTAAAAAAAGATGAAGTCTAAAAAAGTGAAATACAAATGACTAAACTATGCTGTAAAAGTTTTAAGGCCTTCTTTTTTCAGCTATTTTATCAACTTCAAACAATGTTGGGTGTAATGCCGTAAGTATAAATATTATTTAAAAACGAAATAATATTTAACAAACAGTTTAATTTATACACAAGAAGATAAATTAGAAGCAAAGTAAAATGTCAATGAATTTTTTAACTCTAATTTCACCTGTAAGTTAGTTTCATGTTCAAAGTCAGCATATTTACCTGTAGTATCATTTTTTAAATTTGGCTGAAGTAAATCAGCTTTACACTTAGTAAAAAATCTCTTAAGCACATACCATTCTTATGTCGATTCAAGAATTTTATGTTACCAAATTTTCTTGTGTTTAAATTTGATGCAAAGTTTATTTAAAAGTATTATTTCTTTCATTGATTGTTGTAATAGTGGCTGTTTTGGGAATTTTAAGACAATACATTTTAGTGAATATTTATTATAATTTTTCAGAAAGCATTATGGGAGGCAATGTGTAGAGTGAAGCCTGACATCAGGCAGCGAGAAAAAGAAAGAGAGCTGGTAAAAATCGCTACTAGGTAATAATTTTATTTTGCATTGTTCCTTGTGAACATTAATATTTACATAGAGGTGCCTTAAAACTTAATGCTATATAAAAAAAAAACTAAATGGTGTGTTGTATTATTTATTAATACCCTGAACACTGGTTAATTGAATCAGCCGCTTTAACGTGTGTGAATCAAATTGTCTTTATTAAATCAAAACTATTTAAAACAAACTTGATTCATATAGGCGGCGGCCACTGTATTTACATTTTATGGCATGAATGCTGATTTGATAATGATTACGAGAAGATATTGATTACACTTGCTCATTCCTAAACATTATTTTAGTTTTAATGCCGTATATTAACACTACACATTAACTCTTTAATTGTATTGACATGCTTATTATAATAAATACAAAAATGTGCTATTATTATTCTAGGGGTGTGGTCCATCTTTTTAACACTGTACATGAACATCAGAAATCTACAAAAGTAAAAAAGGCAAAAGCTTCAAAAAGGAGTGAAAAGCTTAATGTTGTAAAAGGAAACTTTATGGACATTTTAAAAGGTTATGAAAAGCAGGATAAGTTAGCTCAGGTATGGTTTAATTTTTGTCTTTCTACTAATTAATTATTTGGGAGGTCTTTTTTAGGAATTGTCTGAATCAGAGTTTTTTTTTTAAAAAGTTAGAGGTCACTAGTATGATTAGTATTGATAACCAGTCTTTTCTTGCTAAAATTTTCTTCAGTCTACGCTAATATTTCCTTGTTATTTATAATTTCCCTTAATTCATCTAGTTATTTCATGCATTCTAAAGTATGCTAATGCAATGTAAATTGCTTTCAAACTACCTTTTCTTTTGATTCTTTCCTCCAAACTAAACTAATTCCCTAAATATTGTTTCCCAATGACAGAACTATTCATTTAATATAGTGTGTCTTACCTTGTTATTGTCATTAAAAAAAAAAAAAAAAAAAAAAAAAGAAAAAATCCTGGATAAAGTGGGAAAGTGGCTTTTCAAATAATTAAGAGGTGGCTTAAAAGGCAACTGAGCATTGGTTACAAATGCTAAATTGACGCTTTTGTGCTTAAAAAAAAAAAAAAAAAAAAACAAGTTATAGAAAAAAGTATTTTGTTAATCATAAGTGCTTTCCATCATTTTCTCCTCTTTGAAATCGAAAAGTATCATATAATCGGACTAAAAGACATACAAATTTAGAAATTATATGCATCTAAAATCTTTTTTTTAAAAGAAATGTCTAGTTATTAATTTCTTCACACTTGCTAAATGTCTGTAATCTACAACTAATTGGATTACACACACCAAATTTGAATGTTCTCTATGGCCACAATTTTGATTTTTTCTTTGTTACAAATATTTCAGTGAACAACTGAAAATACATGATCTGAATATTTATTTTTCATTCCCTAGATATTGCTATCTTTTACCTTTACTTTGCTACACTTTTTTCTTTGAATGAAATCAGCACAATTTTTTGCTAGCTAACAAACATTTTTTATTTTCCAAAATTAAAATAACGTGTTTTTTAAAGTTTTAATCAAGCTAAATTTAATAAACTAGTTTTTATTTTAAAACTCTTTTGCAAAGTGAAGAAAAAGTAATGCTATAAATTTCTTTCCTAGGCTGATCCAGTTCTTGAAAAATCAAAACAAGAAGAAACATGGAGTATACTGAAAGATGATTTTATGATGGGAGCTGAAATGAAAGATTGGGATAAAGAAAGTGATGACGATAAATAAATTATATTTGCAGATGTGTGTAACTTTTAATGACTTAAAACTTTTGAAATAATTTTATTTTAGACACTGAAGACATTTTCAAATGTTTTTAAATCTTCGTCTTATTCAGAATCACACAACCCAGTCTATTTAAATTTTCTCGAAATTTTCTATCCTGCAAGTGACTCAATGAAATAATTATAAATTTAAGAGATCAACAAAGGAAGCAGTAGAGGTGTATCGAGTAGCCAAGTACTCAGTAGGACATGATACATCACAATTTAAAATACAATGATTTTAAAAATTAGAATATTTTCATAGCAGTTTTTACTTATTTTTTTTCTCTTCCTTGTCCAAAGTAGTCACCACCTTTTTCTTATTGTTATAAAAATAACTTAATTTTTTTTTCTACACATTGTTATCACTATGCCAAAAAGTTGAATCTGCTAAACCAGGGGTGGCCAACCCGCGGCACGCGTGCCACAGTGTGGCACGGCAGAGCAGTAACAGTGGCACGCAAAGACTTTTTTAAAAAATTCCAAAATTGAGGGGAAAATGTCTATCTGAAAAATATTAATGAAAACCAAAACCCTTGAACTGAATAATTTAATGATATTATGCAGATTAAGCTTTAGGAGGCTGGCTTACTAATTGTCTTAACTACAATATTGCAAAGTACTTAGCGTTAGCTTCGGACATCCAACGAAAGCTGTGACGACAATGCTTTGTAAAGCATATTTGTGCTTGACACGAATGAAACTTTCGAGGCTGCAGAATGGATTCTTGATCTGCAATAGTTTCACCAACGGATGATGAAATTTTTTTTAAAAAAAGTTAACTCTGCAAAGAAATTAAGAAACCAGATTATACAAAATGCGGTCTGGTTGCACAAATGAAGATTCTTAAATTGTTTTTGTTACATTACTTGAACATGATTTGGGAAAAAATCTTCAAAAGCATCATCGAATTATTTATCACAAACTCCTTGCCAAAGAATGAGACTTTTTCTCTGCTTGTGACCCTGTAGCGTTCACTGTAATAGCAAACTACGAATTAGAGCCATGAATGTTTTGTGAACCAGGAGAAAAAGGAGAGCATGGCAAGTTACTCCTTCATTGAAATGTGCTATAGCTGTCCAATAGGGTAGGGCGAAAAATAAAAAAAAATTCAGATCAACTTCTAATAGTTGCCAAAAGTTGTCTTTGGTGATAGTTAGCTTTTGTGCAAAATTTGAGACAAATCGGTTAATATCTTCAGGGGGCGCTGCAATCGCAAAGTTTTACCATTGCTTTGTTATGGATTTTAACTTTAAAATATCAACAAGAATGCCTTTAGCTAGTCTCTTTGTGTTTTTTTTTTTACACAAAAGATGTTTTCATGCATTAAAAGCATATGAAATGACTCACAAACATTATTTTATATGATATATTTATATTTAAAAAAAAATCACCTTTTTTTACGTTTTTGTTTCTTTTTAAATGCTTGAAATATAAATATCACATAAATTAATTTTTTGTGAGTTATTTCGTATGCTTTGAATGCTTGAATATATCTTAGGAGTAAAAAAAATGCAATGAGATTAGTTAACGGCATTGTTTTTCATATTTTAACCATAAAATCCCGATAAAAGCTATGATAAAACTTTGCGATCGCAGCGCCCCCTGAAGATATTAACCGATTTGTCTCAAATTTTGCACAAAAGCTAACTATCACCACAGACAACTTTTGGCAACTATTAGAAGTTGATCTGGAAAACTTTTTATTTTTCGCCCCACACTACTGTCCAAGGGAAAAATAGTCATAAGATTTTGGAATTTTAGAGAGTGTGTTTTTTTTAAATGTCTGAAAGGAAAGCAATGAAGACTTGCTACTTAGGAATGAAGAATATCAATTGAATTTAGCTATGTCATCTCTTATTATCCGGCGTTTAAGTAATATAAATTTAAGATAGTACAAAAAAAGTTTCCTGAACCAGTATAGGCCGTTTGCATTCTTTTATGATGAAACTTCATTTTCTTTCTACCTACTTTGGTGAAAAAAAAATAACGCATTAAATTTAATACTGAAAGTATCAACCCAAATTTAAAAATTTTCCAATGACATATGGAGAAATTTGCACATCTATTTTAAGTATTCATTCAGTGTTAGATTTGATGATTTTCAGGGTGCTAAAAAAAATCTGCTTTTTTCAAATTCTTTATCTATTTCTCTGCAAGACACTACTTTGACATTTGATACCCTGAGGTCCCCCGCACCTCAAGACACTACTTGTTACCCTTCTGAGATTCAATCAGAATTACTGATCTGTTGCATGGATAATCAAATGTAAGAGCTTACTTCAACAGAAAGTCATCCACGTTATATAGAAATTTGGACATTTGTACTAACAATTTCTTTTTCACATTTACACAGCCGCTGATGCTGTAGTTGATTTGGTTCAAAATGTGCTTCTAAACAAATATTTTTTGCTATGAATGCAGACAAATCAAAATACTGTTGAATAATAATTGATAGCACTTAAAACACTTAAACTTCTTAGGATTCTCAAGAGCTAATCCTGAAATTAAAGACTTGGTAAAAAAGATATAGAATCATAAACCACATTAAGTACAGACTGTTAATTTTTAGAGTAGAATGTTTGATGTTATTTGTTTCTTTTTTAAGCACAAGCCAACTGACAGAACCAATAAAAGTATTTATTAACGATAACTCTTAAGTTCGGACTTGCTTTATCTTTATTATCATTTAGATTTCAATTGCTCAGATTTACAAGAAAAGAGAAAAAAATGTTTCATTGGAGTAAGAATTACATAGTCAGCTAATCTAAAATCTATTTGTAACTTTTTAAAAGTTTTCAGTTTGTTGGAAAAAATACAATGCGGCACGCTGAGCTTTTTCTCTCCAGATCCACTCTCCCTAAAAAGGTTGGCCACCCCTGTGCTAAACTATGGTTTAAAAAATGTATTTGTGTGTGTGTGTGTGTGTGCAATCTAAATTTCCGAAAAAATGATTTGAAATGAATTGGAATATGATTTAAAGGGTTTTTGTTATCAGTCTCTGAATATTCATCTTATGGATCACTTAGACTTCCTGGCCGAAATAAATTGTAAAACTAATATCTGACTAGGACTTAGCCAAGAGGTCTGTACTCCCCCTCCTCTTCCTGAAAGATGTCTGTTTTTTCTCAGTTCACATTAATAAAGTCAACATTTTCCCTGAAACAGTAATATTCAATAAAAGCATTATTTTTTCTTTAACTGTTCCCAAAAAACAACAGTTTTCTCTTGTTTCCGAATCAATTCAGTACACAAGAACCACCATTGAAGTTAAGTCCATGGGTGCAAGTTAGGCCATGCTTCCAAGACTGAAAATATTTGAGACCCCCCCCCCATGCATACCCAAGAAAATAAACCAAAAAAATACATATATTGTTCATTTAATTGTCTAAACTGGGGGGGGGGGGGGCGGCCTTAATTTTACTTTTAGCAGCAAGATTATTGTTTTAAGTATAGTAATCGAGAGGGGGGGGGGAGATTTATCAAGACTTTAGTTCAAAAAACCTATTTTTAGACTATGTTTATTAGGATAAGGTGGGGCAATTTTTGAGGACGTTAGAGAAGAAGGCACATAAAATGAAATCCTAAAAACGAAATTGTAGGTCATATTTGATGCAGTTAAGGGAAGGGAATGCATGGGGTTCAAAGAGAATCAACATCGACAAAGGAATTATGCCATTGCAGTTCGTTTATTCAGAAAGAGAAAGAAAGTCTTCGATACAACTAAATTTGGATTGGAATAATGATTAAAATGTACTTTTAAAAAATCTGATTTTATATTCCCTCCAGTTTTGTTTTCTTTGGAAGTAAATATTGAAGGAATGAGCTCGATTTTTTCTGTCCCATAGTCCGTCTTGGCAATTTTATCAAGACGGAAATCCGTCCTGAGACGGAAGGTCTTGCATCCATGGTTATGTCATTCTGCAGATTTTCTACAGGTCCATCATTGAAACCAAAAAAATTTTGCAGAAATCAGCAAAATCTCCGAAGCTTTCTAGCCAAATTTTGTAAAGGCATTGTACAATCTTTTTCCTCTTTATAAATCGAGTTTTGATCTAGATTAGTGTGTTTTTTGAGAAATTTAGATCTACTTCTAGTTAAAAACATGCACAAAAAGTTTGAAATTTTAAAGCAACTCGCAGAAAAACAGATTACTTAATTATTCAAACTTCAAAATGCGACAACCCTATGATTGGACCATTTTTTCTTCCATCATCCCTATCCAGACTTGCCTCTGCCCAGACCTTTCATTCCATTTTTGTATTTTCTTATATTTTTTTCAAAATTGAATAATATTTCATCTGTAAAATATAGTTATTCACAGACCCAATAGATGGCGTGGCTATCAGCACTGATCTGTAACGCAATGATCCCAAAGCTGCATCGAAGTGCGTAGCCGAATACCACCTGCTCCAATTTTTTTTTTGTTTTCTACCCATTTTGAACCGAAGGTGAGTCAAAATTGCCGTTTCATTACTGAAATCTTCGGCTCAAATGAAAATATTTTTGTTTGTGATATTCTCAATGTTTTAAAATCATAAAATAACAGGAAGGAAATGTCAGAGTATATGTGTATCATTTTTTTTGCATCCATTACAGGAATTGAAAGTTTAGCTTTTAAGATAATTTCTTAATCGTCTACAATGCGATAACTCACACTTTTTCATGTTATTTTTCATCCAAACTTTTTATTTGGAACGTTTTGGTATTTGAAAAATTCGGCAAAATTTATAAAACTATAAAATAGTTTAGGAATGTTGTGTTTTATACCTACAAATACAAAATGATTTAAATTGAGAAGTTGTGGCTCCGAGTTACTGTGCTTGTGTTAAAATCAGCTTGTTAAGAAATGAAAGCAAAGTGGAAAATTGCACTGTACAGATTTATTTTTATTTCTAACTTATTACAGTTTCACAAAAATAAAGGGTTGTACTTATTATGTTATACACATAAAACTCTTTCCTTTCTTGAAAACATCAAATTTATGTGTAAACACGTATATGCAACAATTATTCCTTAAAAAATAAAACTTTTTTTCTGCCACTCTCCCAATATAAAAGTAATTTTGATTTTGCATTGCAATGAATGCTGGCACCATTTTATTTAGTATGTATTCTAGCTGCTAACTTTCTAACCCATTGGCTTAATAACATTTTTTAAAAACTGGTTTCTGCCATCTAAAAGCTTTCCTACTTTAATTACATATTAATTGCACATCAAGATCAATATATTTCACTTTTGACAGGCACTAGAGTATTCGATAATTTATCTAAATAAACTTGCGTAAAAACTCTGTTAAAAGTAGACAATTTTTAACTGGCATATAATACTCTTCTATAAACAATTTCCCATGAAATAATCAACAAATGAAGTTTAATACAATTACACAGTATTCACAAGAAGAAAAACATTTCCTGTTTTCAATAATTTTGAGCACATAAAAACATTAATTGTGATTAAACAATTTTATACATATAGTTAATATATTTTCAATCTCTTTATGTAATTAACATTAACACATTAGGATTTTTAAATTCTACATTTAAAACACAATGGGTAAAAAATGAAACAGAAAAAACATTATATACATTACTGTCACATGCAACATATTATTCATATTACTGAATGTGGTTAATAACTTTTTTGGAAAAACTTGCAAATGGAATGCAATGTGCTCAGTTCTTTAGAAGCGCGGAAACTTCCTTTTAGTTTTTAGATTTGTAGCTTTTCATATGAAAAATCTTGCCCCCCAACCCCTCCACAAAAGATCTAAGGTGTGTGTGTGTGGAGGAAGGGGGAGGGTGTAAGTTTGTGCATGAAAGAATGAAATATACCAACTTAAAATCAATTTACCGATTTTACAAAAAGAGTAGATCAGGAAAAATTTAACTGTATTAGGTTCAAATATCAAGAATTTAGCACAAAGAAAATACTTAGAAAAAATACAAATTGCACATCATGTTTAAAAAGACAGCTCTTGATCAAATTTGATTTCTTTTTAAAGAATTCATTTGAACATATTAAAAATACTTAATTTACAGTTTCAGATAAATTTACAGAAAAATTTCCTATATAGTACAAGAGAATCAACATTTTTATAAGCCAATGGGTTTAACTTTCATTTACCATTCTGCACTGCAGTATATTTTCCAGTTCAGTTGGTGTCTCTTCTCTTATTTCAAGACTATTGCAAATGAAGCAAGTTCACTGGTGGATTTTGTGCGAATCAAAGTGCACTACTAACTTCCAAAGCATCAGAGTACATGTTCCTTAATGCATATGATGAAGGGAATAATCCTTATAATCCTTAGAGCTTTTCAGTTTTAGATAGTTACGTTGGCAAAAAGAGATCAACTCATAAGAATAAAGCTGATGCATAAAATTCTCCGACAAAAAATTAGAATAACTATTGGTCAATACTCCTCCCAAGAGTCCCTGTGCTGCCATGGAAAGAGAACTGCTGAAAATATGGCTGCTCCATCTCTTCCGAGATCGAGTTAAGAGGTCCTTGATCCGGAGGAGTCAACTCAACTGACTCCCCTGTAAACTCTTGGTCAAAGTATCTGGTGTCAGTCTCGGAAGTCACTTGTGGCTTGAATGGGGGTGTAACCTGAAAATGAAATAATTACTTAATGTTAAACTTTTTTTTCGATATTATCTCTCTTTTTTTTTTAGGAACTTAGCATTTCAATCTGAGGAGTTTATACTAACAAGTGAACTTGATTTAGGTGCAGCTTTGCATTTAAATAAGTACAGAAATACCTCACTTGTCTTAGTACCATTAATGGGTTGCCCTTAAGTATCACATTTAAGGAATTGGAACTGTGTAAAACAATTTTATAGGAAAATACTTGTTCTAATTAAATATTCTTATTGTTTTTTTTTTTGAATGCTAACAAAAATTTTGAAGCACTGTAAAGTGCACTCCAAGATTGAAGTTGCTCTTTTTCGGATACAAGTTCCCTGCGTTTTAAAAAAATGAGATCCCTGTAGTGAAATTGACTTCCAGATTTCAGGATTTTACAAACCGAGTCAAAAAACATAGCGAACATCATTGTGTCGTACGATATTTGGCATTTTTCCAAGTTTTGCTAATGTATGCCAATTTTTTTCTTCATTAATATCAATAAAAATTCTCAATATCAATACAAATATACTTCAGAATGCTAAAAAAAAAAAGGCAGGGTGGTGTACAGTCTCCTACTATGCATTATACAATGTGCCAATCGATACAATAAACAAATCATATTTATACTAAAAGTAGCTTTGTATTTTTGCTCAATATGCTCTACATAGAACACTAATGCAAAAGTAAAAACAATTATTTTTAACTGAAAATGGATGCTAAGTGATTGCAGCCCAAAGCTGTGTTTTTAACTAGCAATAGTCAAATGTTAATAGTTTTGAGAACTTCAAGCAAAAAAATTGAAGAAAAAAAATTGTTTGGTTTGAAAAAAAAAAGTCTTGGGGCTTTTGGACTTAAAAGATTTCAAAATTGGGGTCCTAAATAGTACTTTTATTCTAAATGCCCCTGAGTCTTTCTTAATTTGTATGCTTCCAAAAGAACATTTATAGAAAAGTTGAAGAAAATCAACAAAATTTTTCAACAGTTAATTTCAATTCTACCTTCTTTTCAAGCAAGTCTTGCCAAGGCATGGAACGAAAGAAAGGGTCTAGCATCACTTCTTTTGCATCATCTGGACCACCACCTAACCTATATGAAGAAAGAAAACAACAAGTCCTTTTAGATGTAATTTAAACTTTATTTCACAAGTAGATAACATTTCCAGGTGCCATTTATCAGTTGGACTTATAGACTAACCAAGATTAGTAGTTTTTAAAGCTTGAGACTAAAAAATTTTGATAGTGGCCAGTAAACCCAAAAAGTTAGTGGCCACATTGGCGTGGTTTGGGGCCACTTTGAACCATATTCCCAAACTAATCCTACGCCACTTCATTCTGAATATAGTAATATTACATAATGTGTTGGCATACATCTTGACTAAATTACTATACATATAATAAAAACTAAAAAGGTTGAGAAAAAAATTTACTAATCTTTTCTGAAAAATAAAATTATTCATTTTAAAATCCAAATAAGAAGACATTATGCAAATAAAATGAAATGCAACTCTAAAATTGAAGGTAAAAACTCGGGTATCAAGTAGTAACTTACTACTTAATACTCAAGCTTTTGTTTTCAATTTTCAAATACATCTGTAAGTTTGGTCAATGAAACTTATAAATGAGTTACCTTTTTTTCGGGTCCTTTACCAGAAGTCCACTTAATAATGATTTGGCTTCTGGAGAAAGAGATTTAGGAAATTTAACTTCATCTACAAGAATAGATTCGAAAAGTATATCATGGTCTCTGTTGTAGAAAGGTAAGCGACCACACATCATTTCATACATGACAACACCTAAACCCCACCAATCTACAGCACGACCATAATCAGTGTCTTCCAGCACCTGTTAAAATATCAATTTTGAATCAAATTTTGAAAACATCAAAATGCAGTATAATAAACATAAAAAGTGTTTAATGAATAAAGCGTACAGATTACTAGGTTTTTCTTATCTGGCAGCAGTAAGGGGAACAAATAATACATCTGTAGCAGAGCTTTTAATAGCTTCAGTGCTTTTTTAGAACATTATTGGTGGAAGAAGATCATGGGATAGGTTACCAGCCAAGACACCAGGGCGGGAAATCAATTTTGTATTTCATTTTATTACAGTTTTATGTTAACTTCATAATTGAATCATCAAAGTAGGGGGGGGGGGATATCAAAGTACAGGGTGGTTATAAATTAACAGGAGGTGTTTGGAGCCCTCTAGCTCGCGAACTACTGGGCGAAACATTGCCAAATTTCGTGAGCGGGCATATTAGACCATGGGATTTTGATTTCTGGAATAAAAAAAAATAGTTTGAAAAATCACCACCAGGGGGAAATTTGGCGCTGTAAAAGTGTATTACACTGAATATCGCGAATTAAACTTGAAAAGATGCTGTATAAATCAATTTCGCCAAGCAAAAATGATTGTGCTTTGCAAATGAGGTTTAATATGATCGCCGTAGAATTTTCTATTAAAAAAAAAAAAAATACCACGAACAAAATAGTGGTCCATTTAACCAAATAGAATGCAATAATTTGCATAAACGCGTTGCGTTTAGCGATCATCTGTAAAATGACGGACTGGGAGCATTCCCATCAAGAAATCCATACTGATATGTTACGAGCTACTGTAGAAAATGTTGTGCATCGTATGCAGTTCTTACAACTTTACAATGGCGATCATATCAAACCACATTTGTGACAAAAAAAGTCGTTTTTGCAAATAAAATGGATGCATATTTTGTCAGTAGCAATTAATTCTTCGATAATCAGAATAATTCACTTTTACAGCGCCAAATTCCCCCCTGGGGTGATTTTTCAAACTAATTTTTTTATTCATGAAATCAAAATCCCATGGCCTAATATGCACGCTCACGAAATTCGGCAATATTTCGCCCAATAGTTCGCGAGCTATAGGGCTCCAAACACCTCCTGTTAATTTATAACCACCCTGTAATTCCCTCTGGTAACCCTAGCTCGGCAACCATGAAAAATTGAAAGTAAAATTTACTGAGCGGATCCAAAATGATCCAACTGAAGCTTGATGCGCCGGCCTGTCTATATGGCGGCTCTAATTTGATCCATCTCTTTAACATTTCAAAAATAATAACAATTATAATGTTGCCAAAACTCGTTTGCCAAATACCATAGAAATTTAAATTTACGATGATGTGATTAAATATGAAATCCATTGTTATAATAAAATGTGGTTGCTATGAAACAGTAACAATAGTATCATAAAGAAAATGGCAAAATAAAGCTTCTCAAACTGTTAATGAAGGCACTTTTTTGTGAAAACTCGTGTTTTTACAGAAAAAACGCTGATGTAGATGAACTCAGAAACCAAAACTTTATCTAAATACAAAATTTTATCAAAATGGTTTGGGCTGTTTTCGAGATCCGAAATATATATATACAAGAATTGCTCGTTTAAAGATATTAGATTACTTTTGAAAATTAGAAGATATTTTGATACATCCTTTTTATCACAGCTGTGTCATGTCTTAAGGTTCAATTACATAACTCCAAAATAGCAATGAAAACTCGGACAGCGACAACAATCGGCGCATTTTGGAAATTTACTTTTTCCTTCGCTAAACAAATTTCATTGCTTTAGGATTATTCCAGTAAAATATTCAATCATTTTGACCAGTAGTTTTAACTTTAGAGCATTTTGAGATTAGCATTTGAATAGCAAAAGTTAGGGAATCCCTGAGGTAAACTATTAACATTCAAATAAAATTTCAACAGCTACAAACCTCTGGAGCTAAATATTCTGGAGTTCCACAAAAGGTCTTAGTTGTAGCACCATAATTAATATCTTCCTTACAAAGACCAAAATCAGCAATTTTGATGTGGCCATCTTTGTCCAAAAGCAAGTTTTCTAACTGGAATAATGCATTTGATATAATGTACAATTATCTAATTATTTACAGTAAAAATAATTCATGTATCAATTTGGCAAACAAAAAATGTTAATTAGTTTATGAAAGAATGGTCATAACAAACTTTAGTTGAATTTCATTAATTCGTACAGGCTTAAAACAAATTATTGCTAAGATGAACTAACTACATTTGCGATCATATCCCATCGCATATGAAATTAATTTAAAGAACCCTTTGAGTTCATTCTACCGAGTTTTTTTTTTTTATGAGGAAAAAAGGACCATCAAAAAACTGTTATCACTCTTAGTTCTTGCATTTAAAATACGAAAAAGTAAAACAAAAATCATGTTGCTTTATTTCATACATAATTTTAAAACATTAAATAGCTGTAATGTGAATACTTATTACATTAAATTCAGTTTACTTGCATACAAATTAGAAAAGATATATTTAATATCAAATTTGAAAAATAACATGTTAAGTCACAAGTTTAAAAAGTAAATAAAGAAAGAAAGAAGAAAAAGATCTATAGATACGATTTCATTCATTGTCGAGAGGAAAATGAAAAAACCTCATTGGAGCAACTTAAAGGTTTGTTGAGGATCAGATGAAAAACGGGGACCTATTCCAAATTTTTAGGCCCTTTGGGTTACTTTTGAGATCAATTTTCACATTTATGACTTTTTCAGAACATTCAAGACTTGACCTTATTATTATTTCAATTCTGAGACAAGATCAGTAAGAACATAAAATGGGGCGTGGAAAAGCAAAATATTGGATTATCAGTTAATACAAGTTCTAATTTCTTAAGATAGTATGTTTATATATTGAAACAAATGATACAATAATAAATGCTCTAACAAAGCTGTAAACTATAAATAGTTTAATGAGAAACTATTTAACTGTACAAACACTGCTCAATTTACCTTTAGGTCTCTATATATGATCCCTTCAGTATGCAAATAGTCTAAGGCTAATAAGATTTCTCCTCCATAAAATTTCGTCCTTTCTTCACTAAATATTCTTTCACGAGAAAGATGGAAAAAAAGCTCTCCACCATTTACATATTCCATTACAAAACACAGTCTATCAGCAGTTTGAAATGAATACTTCAAAGACTAGACAAGAAAAAATAAATTATTTAACAATAAAAAATAAACAAGGAAAACTTAATTATTATTTAAAAAT
Organism: Uloborus plumipes; assembly: GCA_038373865.1. Classification (NCBI taxonomy): domain Eukaryota; kingdom Metazoa; phylum Arthropoda; class Arachnida; order Araneae; family Uloboridae; genus Uloborus; species Uloborus plumipes. Next base: position 19,118 of record JAXGGA010005851.1, read on the forward strand.
AAATAAATGGTTCAATAAAATAAAAATGCATCATAATAGATGCATGAAAGGTTTTTTAGACAAAGTTAAAGCATCTTATGAATAAATCAAAGCTGGAAAGAAAATTTTGAAATGGTGAATAAGTACATGTAAATATTAAGGAAAAGAAAAATATTTTCCCACATAGAATAGCTGCAAACATTGGGAGATGAATATTAGTGAAGTTTCTGCATAAAATTAGGGATTTTTGAATTAATAAATTTAAGGGTAAAAGTTTGTGCACACAAAGAATTTTCAAAACATGCACTTGTTAAATGAAGCCAGCACCGGACCTGACCAGTGTTAGAAATAAGCGGTCGAAATTTGCAACTTAAAATATTGATTCAATGCCCACATTTCCAACCCTAGGTGCCAAATTTGATGCTTAAAATTTTGGGTCACACTGAAGTTACACTTCTCTGACCCATTGTGATTAAGACTTGTAACAAAACCAGAGGATCAATGTGTAAAAGTAGTTGCCGTCTTGGTTTTGAGAAATTAATACATTTATATACAGGGTGAGTTCGATCGAATCTGCCATACGAAAAGGGGTGATAGAAGAGCCCAAGTGGAGTATAGAACCACCCATTAGCGGTGTCAATTCGTAACCGTAACCGAGTTATGGTATATTTAAGAAAAATTCACAAAAAAACAAAATTCTGAGAAAAAGACCAATTTCTGAAGTTTCTATTGGGTCTACGCACAAAATAAGCACATATTTCGAAAGAGGTGAAAAAATCCTTTAAAATGACATCTTTTTCATCAGGATAGTCACACTTTATAGCGAGTTACAAGCTTTCAAACACTGGAAACACTCAAAAATGAAATTTCATCAAACTTTTCAGTCAAAAATTTCAGAAACAACCGTATGAGCTACAACCGGTCAAATGCACCAAAAACTTTCCCATTTCACTAGCTTTCAGATGATACAACAGAAAATCCTATTGGGCTTCAAGTTCAGCAGATATTCCGGCTTTTGTTTGAAACAGTATGAAAATCATCCTTTGTCAGAATATGGAAACCAGCAAAGAGTCAGACTTTTATGTTCTAAATTTTCTATTTTATGTAAGTGTACTGAGTTATTTATTCAAGAAAAGGAAAATTTTATAACTAAATATTAAATTGTAACACTTTATTAAATTAATAATCACAAGAGAAGATAACAACACGTAGAAACAAAGGCAGCATTACTTTAACGCGCTTTTGACAAAAAAAAAAATCAAAATTAAATGAGTTACACTAACATCTATGAGTACATTTACATGTAAGCAATCCTCAAAATTTCCCAGAGCTACTGGAATTATCATCCTCCACACCGGATAGATGCCCTTGGCCTTTTAAGAGCGAGAACTACCGTCGCTCTCTATGAAATTTAATTTCATGGAGTCCATTCATCCTGTCATTTGGGTCCTATTCCTTGGCCACCTAGATCACCAGACCTGACGCCAGTGAACTTCTTTGTTTGGAGATTCTTGAAACAAGCAGTTTACTGCTCAGATGCAACCAGTTTGCAGGACGCGCATTTGGCTTGATGGAGCAGTAGCAAAAGTGAGAAATGAAATTTCATTGAGAGCGACGGTAGTTTTTGCTCTTAAAAGGCCAAGGGCATCTATCCGGTGTGGGGGATGATAATTTCAGTAGCTCTGGGAAATGTTGAGGATTGTTTACATGTAAATGTACTCATAGATGTTAGTGTAACTCATTTAATTTTGAATTTTTCTTTGTGAAAAGCGCGTTAAAGTAATGCTTCCTTTGTTTCTACGTGTTGTTATCTTCTCTTGTGATTATTAATTTAATAAAGTGTTACAATTTAATATTTAGTTATAAAATTTTCCTTTTCTTGAATAAATAACTCAGTACACTTACATAAAATAGAAAATTTAGAACATAAAAGTCTGACTCTTTGCTGGTTTCCATATTCTGACAAAGGACGATTTTCATACTGTTTCAAACAAAAGCCGGAATATCTGCTGAACTTGAAGCCCAATAGGATTTTCTGTTGTATCATCTGAAAGCTAGTGAAATGGGAAAGTTTTTGGTGCATTTGACCGGTTGTAGCTCATACGGTTGTTTCTGAAATTTTTGACTGAAAAGTTTGATGAAATTTCATTTTTGAGTGTTTCCAATGTTTGAAAGCTTGTAACTCGCTATAAAGTGTGACTATCCTGATGAAAAAGATGTCATTTTAAAGGATTTTTTCTGCTCTTTCGAAATATGTGCTTATTTTGTGCGTAGACCCAACAGGAACTTCAGAAATTGGTCTTTTTCTCAGAATTTTGTTTTTTTGTGAATTTTCCTTAAATATACCATAACTCGGTTACGGTTACGAATTGACACCGCTAATGGGTGGTTCTATACTCCACTTGGGCTCTTCTATCACCCCTTTTCGTATGGCAGATTCGATCGAACTCACCCTGTATAAGTGGATGTGGTTTTTGCTGTTATTTGGTATAATTTATATTGAATATATACCCTTTGCCCCCCAGACAAAATTCGAAATGACTGGCCTGTGTCAGGAAAAAAGGGGTTTAATTGCAGGAAAGCATGAACTTTCACAATATTTAGTGCTGAAACTCTTTCCACTAATAATCACAGAACAAAATAACTATGCAATAGTAAAAAGTGTAGTTTTTATTCATATGCTCATTGTGTCTCCCCCCCCCCCCCCCGCTCCAAGAAGCCTGTCCCGTATTTTCAGTTCTTAAATCTGGCAACCCTGACTATAACCCCCCCCCCCTTTTCTAAGGAATTTCGTTGTTTTAATGAAAATTTGGGAGACACTAACTTTATTAGCGAGTTTGCAAGAAAGCATTAAAATTCAAGAGTTTCTTGGATGAATATAAAGATTTCAAAGCTATGCTTTTAGCATTGATATCTATCCCGCATTTTCCATACTGTGGGTCACTAGTCAATTTTTGGTAGCTCTCAAAACTAATACATTAATTTCTTTTTACAACAAGGATATTTTCCTATATATTAAAAAAAAAAAAAAAACCCTATAAAATAAAAATACAGTAACATTAGGTGCAGGTCAAAATTTTGTTGTTTAGTTTCATAAAAATTTTGGTTTTTCAATAAAATGAAAAAAAAAAAAAAAAAAACAGTAAAATACATTAAGTTTTTAACTTTTAGAAATAAATATTTGAAGATCATTATTATTCTGCACAAAAATTGATTTTTATACAACAGTAAAAGTATCTTTGGATATAGCATAACCTGTACATTGGTGTTCAGCATTAAATAAGCAACAAAATTCCTCTTCATGACACCATTATTTGTTAAGTATCTTAGAAAAATGTAATGACTTGAGAATGAAGTGAGTCATTTAGCAGTGGTGAAAGTTAATTATAAAAGCATGTCTTTTTGGCAAAATTTTAAACATTCATTAAAAAGGGGTGATCTTTCTTTTGCAAGCTAAGTTGAAAAAAACAATTTTTAAAATTAAACTTTATGCATAAAAAATCATATTTTCTTAAAATATAAACAAAGAATGTTTTTCAAGAAATATTTCATATTTCCCTGGCTATTTTGAAATACTGTGACGACAATCCGTTTAACCAAGTAACATGAAAATTAAAGTAAACATAAAAGGCATTATTTATCGATAGCAAAAAATAAATAAGAAGTAACAAAAACTAACTTACAATCAAAAAAGGATGCTTTGTATTTCTTAAAACTCTATTTTCAGTTAATGTATGAGCTACTTCATCCTACAACAAAGGAAAGATTTTCCAACTTTAAAACTAAACTAGTTTTAAATGCATCTCTACAAACATTTTACCAATACAAAACATATTTTAAAAAAGCTTGATAATAATACTTTTAGCCTTCTGCAACTATTACGCCACCAGTAAACGTTTAACAAATTGAAAAGACTTTTTAAAAAAAGTCACTATTTCTATCAATCGTTGTGTATTACTTGAAGTCAATTATAGAAATGTAAACTATTTTGAGCTAAATCTTTGCATAACAGGATCAATTTTAAATTTTCAACCTAAAATATATAATATTAATGTCAACCAAATTATTCATTTTAAGAGCGAAATAGAATAATTTATCACATATATCAAAGTTACTTAACAATTGCCATTAAAAGACAAGAATTTCTTCATGAATTATACTCGTAAAAAATTATTTTTTTAAATACACTGCTCGACATTGAAAATGCAACACCAAGAAGGAGTGGTCAGAAATTGACGAAATTTGGTAAGAAGACAGAGACAGCATGGAACAATAAGTGATATTTATTTCAAAATAAATAAGCAAAATTTAGAGCGAGGACGGCGTCGGCTCAGTAAGAAGTAGGACCACCGCGGACAGCGAAGCACGAAGAAATACGTCTAGGTATGGAGTCAATAAGCCTGCGGATGGTGTCCTGAGGGATGGCACTCCATTCCCTTTCAACCATTTGCCACAGTTCGTCCTCTAAACGAGGCAGTGGCAGGTTCTGCAAACGGCGTCCAATCACGTCCCACACATGTTCGATTGGTGACAAGTCAGGAGAGTATGGTGGCCAGGAAAGCATCTGTACACCTCGTAGAGCATGCTGGCTGATTCGAGCACTGTGAGGCCGGGCGTTATCCTGTTGAAAAATTGCATTTGGCAGACCCTGAAGGTAGGGGATTGCCACCGGCCGCAGTACATTATCTACATATCGTTGGGCCGTCATAGTGCCCCGAATACAAACTAGAGGTGATACGGAATTGTATGCAATAGCGCCCCAAACTATTATGCCACGTTGTCGCGCTGTGGGGCGTTCCACAGTTACTGCCGGATTTGATCTTTCTCCACGTCGACGCCACACACGTATGCGATGACTATCGCTGGACAAACAGAAGCGGGATTCATCTGAGAACACTACGGTTTGCCATTCTGCCATCCACGTCGCTCTGGTCCGCCACCATTCCAAACGTTGGAGTCTGTGGTGTGAGGTCAATGGCAGTCTTCTTAGCGGGCGCCGTGATTGCAGGCCACGTGCAACCAGTCGATGGGAAATGGTTCTGGTCAACGCAGGAACATCCAGGGTACCTTGCACGTGCTGCAGAATCGACGTACAAGTGACTTGCAGGTCCGCCACAGCTTGTCGGTGAATCCGTCGATCCAAGCAGTCTGACGTCACTCTGGCTGCACCTGCACCCCTCAATATTGCTACATTTCCTCTTTCCAACCATCTCCGACACAGCCGATGCACAGTGCTTGCATCCATGTGGGTATCAGCTGCAATTTGACGTATGGACCAACCTCCCCTTCTCAGTCCGATCACCATACCCCTTGTAAAGTCGTCTATATGCTGGAAGTGTCTTCGTTGAGGACGGTGTGGCATTTCCTCCTATCACACGTATTCTTCGAGACAAAAACCAAATTTCTTCGATAATTAGTCTGGCAGAAAAACCAACATGAACATAGCCCACTTTTCAACTTCATTCTCTTATATCTTACTTCACGTGCGTCGGAGAGCTGCGCATTTCATATCATTTGCATAACTCAGTGACGTGCGTCTACGGTAAAATTTGCATGAATTTCTGACCACTCCTTCTTGGTGTTGCATTTTCAATGTCGAGCAGTGTATATTGAGCCAAAAAATAAAATAGTTGCAATTGAACTTACTTTCATTTTAGTCTCCTTTTAGATACTTGTCAGGAGCATACAATAAAATTTTGCCCTATTACATATATTCATTTAACTTAAAATTTGAAAAGGCTTAAAAAAACATAATACTTCACTTCTTGGCATAAATTTCAAGGAATAATTGAATTGTTTATTTCAGAAACCTATGTAAAAGGGTTCAAAAGGATAATAATACTTTTTACTGAGAGATTATAGAGAATGCATATATTTGTGGTCACACTGTAAACATTCAGACATTTGATAGACTAACTTACAAATCTTGGAAAAAGAAATATTCGCTTATAGTGACACATTTAAAATGAGTTAAAAACTCAGCACAATGTCACACAAACCAGTCACTTGACTGTTTTGGGTATGTGAACCATTTTTCTGTTTTTATGCACCAATGATGAGGCTTTCATTTTACAGCCTCGAAACAGCTGTTTGCTGTTTTAAATTCCTTTTAAATGTGTACATTTGTATTTTTTTAAACGTTGTTCCATTTTACTCATTTCACAGTACAGTATACTCGCAATTATCCGCGCAATTTTAGTGGCACGGCCGTCGGGGATAACGAAAATCGCAGATAATCCGAAAAAAGCATAAAATAATAGGCAAATAAGATAAATGTCTTTTGCTTAAAAATAATTGCATTGCACTTAAAAAGTGACATGTGTACAAACATTGACGATAGGTACAGCATAAAAAACTATTTGTATTTGAGGTTCTCAAGCATATAATATCTATAAAAAAGTGGTACTTAAGATAACACCCAGGTAAAATAATTTATTAAATGAAGTACACCATACTTTTAGGTAAGAAATACTAAGAGAAATTGGATTTCATGTGTGTTTTTAAAGAAAAATTTTTGCTTTACAAGGATAAAGTTAACTAAGAATTTATTTTCCAAGACTCTCGCGGATAATTGAGAGTTTACTGTACTAAGTTTTTGACTGTTTTTTTACAACTAACTTATAGTACCAATCTTTTGAAAAAAAAAAAAAAAAAAAAAAAACGGATTGGTATATTTATCTACTGTAAAGGCCTTTAATTTCGCGGGCCGTAATTTTCGCGAAAATGAATATATCGGTGATTTCGCGGGCCGAAAATTTCGCGAATTTTGCATGTACAGAACCGAAAGTTGAAAAAGTCCAAAGTAAAAAAAAATTCGCGAGGCCTAAATTTTCGCGATTACGAAGGGCTCGCGAAAATTAAGGCCTCGCGAATAAAAAGGCCTTTACAGTATAATATTTTGTTCCAAATATCTGATGCAGTGCTTTGATTGTCCCACAGAAGATTTCTTCTAACGCGGTAATCCAGCTTTTTGACCTTGAAGGGGATTTAGTGTTAACAAACTTTTGTGCTATTCGTTTGAAATGAGTTAATAATGCTGATCACCACATACCAAACTAAATTCAAAATTTCAAAAATAGAAAATGATTTTCATTTGAACAGAAACTGGAGAAAATTTTAATTTAAGTGCAACTCAATACAACATAATGTTACAAACCATGTGCAGCACTTGTATAGTTGAAAACTAAACACGTACAAGAAGTCTTTTTGACAAAAAAAAAAAAAAAAGAATAAATAAAATTATGCAGCCATTCTACATCAATTTGAATATAAATTGTGTTACCTTTGCTATTATGACTTCTTTTTTTAAAACTTTAATCGCAAATAATGAACCAGATCCTTTTTCTCTGCATAATATAACTTTTCCAAAAGTTCCTTTGCCTAAAACTTTCAAGAACTCAAAATTGTCCAATGTCTAAAGTAAAAAAAGGGAAATTCTGTTTTGAGAAAAATATCATTTTACTTACACACAAGAATTAAAATTATTTTGAACGTTATTATTTTGAACATATTGCACAAGAAAATGCAATATAACAAACACATTTTAATCACAAGTTAATTAAGCAACATTTAGATAAATTACTTAAAATTGATTTCATGTATTTCTTAAATGAAATTAAAATAAAATATTATAAAATCTCATCACAGCCAATACCAATACAATGAAATATTCATTTCAACGAAATAAATTTTCAGTCCAGTTTTAATTGCCATTGCCTCATTTGAATTAAATTGCAACAAAATTCCCATTACAATGTAGGGACTAGCAATATTCACTGTATTAATTTCTTTAACTCACAGAGTAAAATACTGTAACACAGAGTTGTACAGAGTAAAATTATAGTGAAGCGGTTGAATCTGCCGATTTTTTTTTTAATCAACACTAAGCTATTCTTATTACATTTTAATCCAGAAATTATTCAAATATTCCTAATAACAAAAACTCAGTAGAAATAAATTTTATACATGAGTCTTTCCCAAAAATCTGGTGAGAGCACCTTAGAAGACAAATGAAAAAGTCAGAAAATTTCAATTTCAAAATGACAAACAAATAACGGCATTAAAAGGGGGGAAATATTTTTAGTACGTTCAATCAATGTCCAAATTTTGCGATTATAAAATTAATCTTACAATTTTTCTTCCTCTGGATCCAGATGCTCTATTTGATATATTCAATCTTCCCATGAGGTCATCTTGTTCCATCATTTCAACATCAGTATCAGGTTCTTGCTCTTGAAGTCGGTCAGAAACATATTGAATGGCCTGCATCCATTCTTCTCTATAGCAAAAATTACGAACTTAATGAGTAATTAATAGAGTACTTGTAAAATCAAAAGTCAACAGCACTTTTGTGCACAAATTTTTTTCTGTTGAAATTTTGATGGTCACGTACCAAAATTTACTTAATTGGAATTTGTTTTGTCCCATCAAGTTCATTAAATTTGCATCCCAAAACTATGAACACAATATTTTACGTGTCTTGTGTATGAAGATATTTTTAAAGATGTTTTAGTGACAGATGGCACCTTTCCCTTACTTAAACTGTTAAGAAATTGAATATACAAGGAGAATAGAAAAGAATATAAAAGGAGAAAAAATCATTCACAGAAAAAAAAAAACACTAACATAAAAATGCTTTTTTTATTTTTTAAACAAAATATCAATTTCAAAAAATAGACTAGTCTTAAATGAGAGTACTTGAGTTTCTAGACCAGTGCAGTGGCGTAGCTAAGGGGGGGCGTGGGGGGCGGTCCGCCCCGGGCGGCACTTTTAAGGGGGCGCCAAAATAAGACGCCGGCAAATCACACGCACCACCAAAAAAATAAAAGATGAACAACAAGAAGGAAAAATATGAAAGTGTGAGAAATCTGGACGGTATCAGGACAGAGGCTTTGTACGGAAGAAAAAAAAAACAAAAACTAAAAAATTGCCAAGAAAATACATACATAGGGCGCCATTGAGATACAGACGACCTCAAGAAAATTGCTCTCAATAAAGAGAAACGGAGAAATTTAAATAACAACTAAGCAATTTTGGGGCGGCAACAAGTTACAGACGTCACGAAAAAAAAAAAAAAAAAAGCCAAGCAAAGCTATAGAGTGGCATTGGGGCATAGACTTTGTAAGAGAAAGAAGGAAACAATAAAATAACAAGAAGTTCTATCAAGAACTAAACGAGCCTACTTTCCCGTACATCGACATCGGCATTCTAGCATCTGATCATTCTTTTATTATCTGAGACTGAAAAGTATGTCAAACATACCTTTTTAGCACTTAAAGCTGATTTCTAAAAGCAAAATATGCCCCTCTCATCAGATGAAATGGACACGTAAAAAGTAAATAAATGAATAAATAAAGTTTTTCGCACCTTTTAAAGAATGTAACTGTTACAGTTCTTCCGTAGAAAAAATCCTCAATAGTTTTCAAAAAATAAATAAATAAATAAAAGTACAAAGAGCATCAAAACACATTTTATCAAAGAAAGAAAAAAAGGAAAAAAAAAAACTTGTCCGTTAATAAAATATTTCGAATTTCACTTTTAATCCGTTGCCAGTTGTTAAATTTAAACAAAGAATAAAACGCCCTCGTGAATGAAAAATTTTTGTTACAAAAAAAAATCGTCTGCTGAAAAACAAGAAAAATATAACAATAATAAACAAAATAAAACAAATGAATAAATAAACAAAAAATCGTCTGCACAGTCAGTCATTTTTTTTCTGAGCCTGCATTTCCGCTATGTTTGCGGAGTCGGAGTCGGAATCGGAGTCCTCACAGAAGATTATTCAGAAAAGTACTTTACAAACATTATTTATCAAAACCATTTTCTTACAAAGTTAGTTTGGAGGGAATCCGACTTTAAGTTCAGGATCAACATTCAACTTAAATTCCCCGTAGGCGCTAATGTTAAATTTTTATCTGAACGGTTCAATATTGAACGAAAAATGGTTCAAATCAAAAAGCGAAATATGGGAATGAGCCTCTCCGAGATCTTTCAAACAAAAAAAAGTTTATTCCATTCAGATGGTTCACTCAGAAGTTATTAGGTGGGGAAAGGTAGCTTGAACGGTTCAATGTTGAACGAAAAAATGTTCAAATTGAAAATTTAAATACGGTAATGAAGTATCCTTGCTGAGATCCTTCGAACAAAAAAAAGTTTATTTAAATCGGACTGTTCACTCAAAAGTTATTAGGGGTGACAGCTTGCTTGAGCGGTTTAATGTTGAACGAAAAATTGTTCAAATCGGAAATGTATATACAGGAATGAAATATCTTTAATAAGATCTTTGGAACAAAAAAAGTTTGTTCAAATCGGACTGTTCACTCAAAAGTTAGCATCGCGGGACAGGTTGTTTGAACGGTTCAAAGTTGAACCAAAAATTGTTCAAATCGAAAAATCAAATATGGGAATGAGCTGTACTCGCCGAGATCTTTCCAACAAAAAAAAGTTTGTCCAAATCAGAATGTTCATTCAAAAGTTATTGGGGGGGACAGACCGACCGACCGACCGACACACAAATTCCCCATCTCAATACCCTACTTTCAAATTTTTATTTTTTCGATATTCATTTTACCTTTTTATTTTTTTAACTTGGCGATATTTTTTGGATTTGGCGATATTTTTTAGATGCATTAAGCTACTTTTAATACTTTTTTCGTCTTTCTTTCATTTTTAACGGGAAAGTAGGCTAAAAATAAAGCATAAAAATTAAAAAAAAAAAAAAAAAGCAAAATTGGGGCGCGATTGAGACAATAATTTTAAGGGGGGAGGGAAGCAAAAACAAGGTAAAAAAAAATTGCAGATGCTGTCTCCACCGTTGTTTCGATTGCTGTTATCTGGTGGGAATTTTCAATTTACTTTTTGCAAATAAAGTAAGTAGAGGAATGTGGGGTAAAGTGAAATAGTTAAGATAGTAGACCTATTTCAAAATGAACGCATCGGAAATTTGTTCTGAAAATTATTGTACATAAAGATTGAATAATGTATTTTGTATGACAACTTGCATTGAAATATTACTTTTCATTTTTGGCAGGAATTTTGCATCTTCAAAAAAAAAAAAAAAAAATAGAAATTTTCCACTTTAAAAAACCATGGGGCAAAGAAAAAAATGTAATATTTTTACTATGGAAGATTTTCTATTGAATGATTTACAATAATTTTCATGAAATGGACGTGTAAACAAACGAATAAATGACTTATACTATTTATTTTGCGATTCCACACCACAAAACGTGTAAGAACCATAAGTTCTGGTTCTGACTTGGATAAAAATGTATTTTTAAGTTTATAATTGAAGAACATTTAAATTATAAACTTTTTGTTTAATTTTATTTCATGCTCACTAATTAAAAGATATGCGATATAACATTAATATAATGGATGGACTAAAACTACTTGCTATTATCATTAATGTTTTTAATGTTGTTCGTGCTTTATAAAATAATTTTGGAAAAAAATAGAACCGACTTCAGTTACAAATTGCTCTAAAAAGTAAAAAATATTTCTTTTTCCTTGAACACCATCAAGACTACTTTTAAACATAAGTTTTGAAGTCGGCGCAAAAACAATATATAGAATCATACGCAACTACAATTCAACAGTATAAATTTTAATGGATCCAGGTTCTTTAAGAGCACTCGCATACATTTCATTCATTACCACACATTCGTGTAATGGTACAAATATTCTGCTTTTAATTTTCAATGGTTTCTCTGAAAAATGTTGGAAAAATATGGTTAAATATTATTTGACCTATCGTTTTTGCGCCGACTTCAAAACTTATGTTTAAAAAGTAGTTTCGATGGTGTTCAAAGAAAAAATTTTTTTTTTTACTTTTTAGAGCAATTTCCAACTGAAGTTGGTTCTATTTTTTTCCAAAATTATTTTAGTTTATTCTTTTTAGTGTAAGTGTACTTATGAAATAATGTAATATTTCCCCCATTACGAAACTTCACCTAATTTTCTTAAGTAAATGCTCCATAAAATAAACTGTGAAAAAAAAAAGAAGAAACTATCAACGCGTCTAAAATTTTACACGATTGACGCTAAAAAATAATCTCTGTTATTCTTTGGTGTTTATTTGTGTACTAGCTTAATCAAAGTCATTTAAATATCAACGGCTTGTCAACTAATTTATATTCCAAAGCAATTCTAGTTTCTCGTTGTTCATAAGATTTTAACACATACTACGTACGTTGCCCGCTAATGAGTTTCATGTTAGATTTAGTTAAGCCTTGCTTCAAAATTTTCATCATGATTACTATTAATATTGCTGTTGCGAGACAACAAATTTTTGCAACAATGGATTGAAAATTTAATCATTTAATGGGGAAATGACATGAAATTTACTGTTTTCCATAATAACTTTTTTTTAATGAACAAATATCGTCATATGAGTACATGGTACCTAAGTTACACCATCTCCTATTGATTAAAAAAAAATCGTCCAAATCGGTTCAGTAGATCAGATGTTATGTGCGAACAAATAAAAAAAAAGTACACGCTTTGAATTGAGGGCATCCTCCTTTTTTGAAGTCGATTAAAAAGTGAACCAACTTGCATTTCTAGAAATGTCTTTTAAAATATCTAATGGTTACATTACTGTTTGTTAGAAAAAGGAATTATTTTCATAAAGAAAAATGCTTTGTGATTCTTCAAACGATGTATATAAGCCATGAACTCGGATCTTTTACTTGCTAGTAAATTTAATTTCCTTTTCCTGAAGATTTTGTCAATGAAATTGTCAATTCGAAAATGTTATTATTATTTCTAGAATTTTTTTCAAAATATTTGCTTTTTTTGCGTATGATTCTTTTGAGATGAAAATCGTGGGAGAGCAATGATCCTGTAACTAGATTAAATTGTTGACCCAGGAATACGATTTTCCAGCACTCTTCGTTGCTCAGGCTAAATAATAAACAGTCTATGTACGTTTAAATAAGGGGCGGCAAATTGACGAGCCGCCCCCGGGCGGCAGAAGCTGTAGCTACGCCACTCGACCAGTGATTCCCAACCCGGGGGCGATCAAACTCTTCAAAGGGGCGATAGCGGGGTGACGGGCAGTCGGATATATGGCAATAGGAAATTCTTGACCTTTCAAAAAAAAAAAAAAAAACTTTTACATACGGCCGTGAGATGGCTTTTAACCAAAGGAAACTGTTTGTGCCGCTTCTTTGAATTATTCAGACAATGAATTTCACGACTTGAATGATCCTGCTTAAAGTGATAATTTGAAACAACGTAAATTGTAGGGATGGACCGGATATCCAGCAACTATCCGGTATCCGGCTGATATTTTAAGTATCCGGTATTTCCGGATATCCGATGCGGCTGACGGCCCCGGATACGGATATCCGGAAGATTTTTGCAGGATATCCGGCAAAGTATCCGGTATTGATGTGGGAGATATCCGGAATTGATGTGAGGGTTATCCGGTATGATTTTTAGATGATGTAATTACTTTTGATCTTTCCTTTTTACCAATTTTTGCTTCTAAAACAAAATTTACATGTTATTCCTCCGACTTTGTACTGGACATGGAAGCATTCTGGATGTTTGGTTTTTCACAATTTCCAGATAAAGTATGATTGTCATCAGCTTTTCAAAAATATTTTAGTTAAAATATTTAGAAAGAAAAAGCTACAAACCTTCAAGGATTAATGTGCGACAAAAGGTTGAAAAAAACTTATGATCATATCGTTAGTTTATAAAAATTAATCGCAGTAGCTTTTGAAAAAAATCTCAAATTATTTTATTTATTGAAATTCTTTTATTTTAAGTTTTTGTATTTCTAACAAAAATTGCGATCTATTAACACCCAATGATGTAATTAGATTTTTTTACTTTGCCACTATTATTGCTTTATTATAGTTGAAAATAATATACAATATATAACCTATCTAACATTGGCGAAATGTTCTTCTAGATAATGTAAACATCTGTCCCTATGAATCGTCGCAACTTAGCCATGCTTTTTTTTTTTGAAAGAGATTTTGAATGAGGGTAAAGAAATTTTAAATCATGCACTTTGTTTCGTTCTTTCTTTTTATAATCCCTTCCTTTCAGAAAAGATATTTCTCTGCTGTTAGAATCTGTTCACGTCTGTCACGCTGCTCCGTAACTCCTCGAGAACATGTTGAGCATGACCCTCAATGACATTCAATCGAGTCTCGATAACTCGAAGCTTTATAAATTCAAATATATTTATTTCAAAGTTTTCATTTGGTCCCAAATTCTTGAAAAGACTGTAGGAACTGCTTGTAACTCGAACTATCAATAACTGTAAGCTTTTAGCCGGTCCCTTGGGACTATGAGCTATTGAGACTCGACTGTATTTAAGATGTTAATTTGTTCCTCTAGAAAGTGTATTTTGTTTTTTGAAATTTAAGTAAAACTTTAAGTTAATTATTTAGATATAAATTTATTAATTAATTTTTTAAAGTGAACATGTTTAGAATAATTTTTAATAATAATAATTATAATATATCAGTCATTTCAGTGAAAATGGTACAAATCAGTCCCGATACCTCAGAATTTTGGTAATTAATTTTAATATTTACCACCAATTAATTATATTTTTTTATTTGTTCTCCATCTAATTGTGTGTAACCAAGTATCACTTATTTAGGCATAAGCCATTTATAAAGGACTCAAAAAAAAAATTCTTTGGCAAAAGAAGGAAAAAATGATCTGCCCCAGCTTCAAATTGCTAGGACTTTAAATGCAATTTAAGATTAAGCTGAAATGCAACAACAAAATCATTTGCAATGTACAGCACAAAAAATGCTTCTGACACCCTTTCTGCTGATTTTTATGTATGTAAACAAAAAAATCCTGGAAAAACTTATTTATCTTTGTTCCTAGATTTTTTATGTTTCATACTATCCACTCTGTTACAAGCCTTTCAGAAATAAAATAAACAATTGCATTCAATGTGATATTTTTTTAAAGAAGTACAAGTATTGTATGTATCTGCTGTGATTACTTTGATATATTGAATTATATAAGTCAAAAAACTAAGTTTGAAAGGGGGGGCAGGGTTCACGGAGAAGGTTGCAAAAATATGCAAACTATTTGGGTTTAATTAGGAAAGGTAATAAGGAGGGAAATAAGAGTAGTCATTTCAACAATTTTGATTCAAGAAATCATAAGGGGTTGAATAAAAACAAGTTGAGCATGCTTAAGGTTTTTTATACCAATGCTCGCAGTATTAGGAACAAGATGGAAGAATTAAAAAGCATAATCACAAATGAGAATTTGGATGTAATTTGAGTTACCGAGACATGGGCTACCAAAAATGATGATGATTTATTGTGTATTTCTGGGTATAATTTGTTTAGACAAGATAGAGTAGGTAAAAGAGGTGGTGGGGTTTTATTTTATGTTAGCACTTTAACTTGCAATGAATTGGCAATAAATGACAAACCTAATGATATTGACATGGTTTGGCTAGAATTGATGAGTGGTAAGGGTAAAAAATTACGTTTGGGTAACATTTATAGGCCACCTAATCTAAGCCAGGGTCAAGATGAACAGATGTATCGTATTATTAGAGACATGTCGAGTAAGGGACCAGTAATTATAACGGGGGATTTCAATTTTCCGGGCATTGATTGGAATAATTCTTACCCCAATAATAGTAGAGAAGAGGAATTTCTAAAAGTAATTGGTGACTGTTTTTTAGATCAAGTTGTTTCTGAGGGAACACGGCAGGATACTGTTCTGGATCTTGTTTTCTGAAATGTTGAAGGTTCTGTACAGGCATTATGTGTAGGGGAGCATATTGGGGATAGTGACCACAACAGCATTAGGTTTGGGATTAAGTTTGATATGCACAAAGACAAAAATTTTAGGTTTGTACCTAATTTCAGAAATACTGATTTCGTCGCACTCAGGCAGAGTTTGAAAGCGGTTTTTTCATCAGGTTTGGACAATAGCGATGTAAATTTGCAGTGGACAGAGTTTAAGGAAAAACTAGCAAAAACAGTTGGAGATTTTGTTCCTTTTAGGAGAAAAGGGGTAAACACAAAAATTTGGCCCATGTGGTTCACTAGGGAAACTAAGGATGCTCTAAACCGTAAGCAAGCTGCTTTTCGTCGATTAAAAGAAACTGGTCACAGCGCAGACAGGCTACAGTATTGTGAGGCTAGGCGTAGTTTTAAGTATTTGGTACGGTTTCAGAAAAGAGAATTGGAACAAAAGCTGGCAGATAATATTGACAGGAATCCAAAGGAGTTTTTTGCATACGCAAATTCTGGGAAAGTTCGAAATAGTCAAATTGGGCCACTATTTCATTTCATTTCACCCTCCAGGGTCTCCTGTACCTACCAGCTTAGTGGTTTAACCGGGATAGGGCCCTGAAGAGCGCTCTGTTCTTAATTTTGAACCAGAACCTAGGGTCGAGCAAACCATAGGCCCTAGCACCCCCAGAGGTATCGTTTCACTTGGAGGACTTTATGACCACGACATTTTTAACGCCTCCCAGTCACCATTAATCAAGACGGTGGATCTTTGATCGGCTGGGATCGAACCCGGGTCCTTTCGGACATGAGTCCGATGCCTTACCGATCGGGCCACCACGGCCCTAATTGGGCCACTAGTAGATGAACATGGAAATTTAATTCAGAATGATGGTGATATAGCAAATGTTCTAAATGACTTTTTTCCAGTGTTTTTAACGATAACTGTATCTCAACAGTTGACACAAGCAAGACACAAGCTACTACACAGCTTGAGGACTTTGTATTTTCCAGGGAGGACGTATTACTTTATTTGAAAAAAAATTAAAACCACAAAAGCTCCAAGACCAGATAATATTTAACCAAAAATTCTAGTAGAATGTGCAGAGGAATTAGTTGACGCTATAGTTAATATATTCAATGCTTCGTATAACTCAGGGATAGTGCCAGAGGACTGGAAACTAACTAACATTACACCACTCTTCAAGAAAGGGTCTAGAGGTAATGCAGGAAATTATAGGCCTGTGAGTCTGACTTCAGTGGTATGTAAAATTTTTGAAACATTGATCAAAATTAAGATTATGAATTTCTTAGAAAATAATGGGCTGTTGAGTAGTTTGCAGTATGGTTTCAGAAAAGGTAAATCGTGTGCTACTAATTTATTACATTTCTACGACAAGGTTACCTTGGCTTTAGATAGCAAAAAATGCGTAGATGTTGTTTACATAGATTTTCAAAAAGCTTTCGATAAGGTACCGCATGTAGCACTACTCAGTAAATTAGCTGGTATAGGGGTAGGAGGTAAAATTCTAGTTTGGGTTAGGAATTGGCTGACAGGAAGGAAACAAAGAGTAGTTGTTAGGGGTAACTATTCTAAATGGAGTGAGGTTTTAAGTGGGGTTCCCCAAGGATCAGTTTTAGGTCCCCTTTTGTTTATTATTTTTATGAATGACATTAATGAAAATGTTTCTGGAAACATGAATTGTTTTGCCGATGATGTCAAACTTATGGGGGTTGTAGAAAATGACGAACAAATAAATCAGCTGCAACAGGATTTGGATCATATTTCTAAATGGGCAGACAAGTGGGGTATGGCAGTTAATGTTGGGAAATGTCAAGTGGTGCATTTCGGTCATGGAAATAAGCATACAAGCTATTATTTACAGGGTTCAGTCATTAGTAGGGCAGATAATGTTATGGATCTAGGTGTCTTAATAAATCAGGATTTCAAGTCTAGTCAACAGTGCAGCATAGCTAGTAACTAAGCCAATAGGATGCTTGGGTTTATTAATAGATCTATTTCAAACAAATCTAAGAAGGTTCTTCTGCCTCTATATAGAAGTTTGGTAAGACCTCATTTGGAGTATGCTGTTCAGTTTTGGTCTCCTTATCTGAAGAAAGACATTAATTTTTGATAAGGGTACAAAGAAGGGCTACAAGGTTAGTAAATGGGTTTTCTAATTTAGACTATGATTCCAGACTTAGAATGCTTAATATGTATAGTCTTGAGCGAAGGAGAGCCAGAGGGGACATGATTCAGTTGTTTAAATTTATTAAAATGAATGATGTTACAGGGTTAGATTTTTGCACGGAAAGCAGGACAAGGGGTCATTGTTTTAAGCTGTTTAAATCTCAGGCTAATCTTGAAATTCGAAAAAATTACTATTTTAGCAGGGTAGTGGGAACTTGGAACAGCTTACCGGAAGAGGCGGTAAAGAGCAATGGAGTAGATGGCTTTAAGAGGGCCATTGATCTTCATTGGGGTCTTTAATTTGACTAGGACCAGCCAAGTTGGGCCCAGAGCCTGCTGCTGGTCGCTACATTTGTATTTGTATTTGTATTTGTATATAGTCAGCAACTAAGATAAGCCTAAAATTCTTTGCTGATGATAATTAATTGCACTGTGGGATGTCCACTCTGTTACAGTCGCATTAATGGTGCAAAAAATATTTTTTCTTGAAATTGCAGACAGAATTAGTTTTAGGATGTTTAGTCCATTTTATACTTGTTCTGTAATTAACTTTTCTTTACGATTAGAAATATATTTTTCAAACCTCATTTGTCTCCTCTGTTACACAAAGTGGTCAAACTATTCAAAACCCTTAATGAATGACTCATATACAAGCCATTTACACTTTATTATGCACAAATAAACAGAGAATAATTTTTAAAACAACGATTAGTTGGCGAAAATTACTTCATTTGATAAACTTAACTCGACAATTTCAGACATGATTTGTACCATTTTGGCTGGAATAACCCATAAATATAACATTTGCATCTAAGAATGTATCCTTATTTTTTCAAAATGAAGTTGAATTTTGAGGTGATTGTTTAAAAATTAGTTTATTAATTTGTTTTTAAAAAAGTGAATGTGTTTAGCATGATTCTTAATGTATTTAAAATGATAATTTGCTATTTTTAAGAATGTGTATCTTATTTTTTTGGAACTAAAGAAAAATTTCAAGTTGATTATTTAAGTATAAGTTTACTCATTTGTTTTTTAAAAAGTGAACAACTTTAGCATAACTCTTAAAAATATATTTAAGCAGCTGATTTGAATCTTCAGAAAATATGTACCTATTTTTTTTGGAGTTAGATAAAATTTTTAATTGATTATTTGAGTACCACATTGATTCTGTTTTAATATTTTCTTCTTTAACTTGTATGTTAGAAAAATTACATGCGTATTATTCTTAAAAAGAAGAATTTCAAAGCAAAATTTTGCTTTATATTATTGCAAAATTAGAAATAAGAAAATGTGTTATTTTGTAATGAAGTTTAAATTCATAAAATTCTAATAAAATATGTATTAATTTGAAAAAAAAAAAAAAACGTTTTTCTGAGCATTTTTTTTTCTTTCTTTCTTTTTTTGTAAATCAATTATCATGTAAATAATATTGGTGAAATATTTAATAACTGTACCATTGACGTAGAAACTTATTGAAATGATATTGAAACTGAAAAGCTTTAAATTTAAACTAAGGATAATTAAAAGTTTAAACTTTGAGTACATACAGAAATATTTAATTCTATCTTTTAAAGTTTTGTCTCTCTTGATAAAAATACATAATTTAGAAAGAAATCACAATATGCTAGTGTTTCATTTCATATGTAGCGATACTCCTGTACAATAAAATAGAGGCTTTAAAAATTAATTTGAATGTATTTAACATGTTCTTAAAGAAATGATGCGAAAAACAACTTTGATATATTGTTTTGAAGCTGCATTACATAAAAATAAGTGAACATGCAATGTAATTGTAATGCCGGATATCCGCAGGATACCCGGCGGCACAATTCCGGATATCCGATATCCGGTATCCGGCAAAATCACTATCCGGTTCATCCCTAGTAAATTGGAACTTGCATATCTCACAGATAATTTTGAAAAAATGAACGAAGTTAACATTAAGCTGCAAGGAAATTATGACTCTCAAAAATGCCAAAAGCATAGTTTCAGCATTCACTGCCAAATTCGAAATTTGCAAGGCAAATATTGGCCGTAAAGAATTGATTCAGTTTCCGACCCTAAAGCAGTATTTAATTGTGGATGATGAATTTTTTCCAGAAGAAAAAATTTTGATTCTTATTGATCATCTTGACCAGTTAAAAAAGAACATGGAATCAAGGTTTGCAGATTTGATCAATTTAAAAATTTCTGACTGGATTTTAGAACTATTTTGTTTTGAAGCTGTAGATGAACCGGACAACTCTTTACAGGCAGAGTTTATTGATTTGAAATTTGATTGTGAATCGAAAATTATTTTCAAGCAATACGGTTACGGAGTTGCCTGGGTGAAGCTTATGGATACTTATTCACAACTTGGGGAAAAAGTTAAACAGCTCTTTATCTCATTCCCCCTAACATATTTAGTAGAAGATTTAGCTCTGTAATGCAACTTTTGGCTTTAAAGGGGACCTTCGATTAAATTTCACAAATATAAAGCCTGACATCAAAGCTCTAACTGAGTTCTATCAAGCACAAGACAGACAAAGGTAAAAATGAACAAATCTTAATAGTCAACATTTTAAATTTTTTCCGGATTTCAATTAAAAAAAAGCAGATTACAGATTTTTTTTTGTGACGAAGGGGGGGGGGGGGGAAGAAAAAAAAAACATGTTTTCAGTTTTTATGCCGATTATTGCTTTATCATACACTTTTTAAAGCTTCAAGGTAAAATTAGGGGTTTAGAAACATTAATGTTCACCAGGGGCAATGACATATACAGTATAACTTCGATTTCACGATACCCGATTTAACGATTTCTTCAATTTAACGATACATTTCACTGGTCCCGATTCAGATGCCTTGAATTTAATGTTAAAACTTCATCAATTTAACGATAGCTTTCCTCGATTTAACGATGATATTGGGCATGGCCAAATTATCTCTCATTAAAAATACAGTAGTATATGCAATACACCGCCAACTCATTCATTTCGATCCATGGACTGCAGTTTCGGGCTTATTATGCCTTCATCAGCATGAAATACGAAAGTGAACGAGTTGGAGACAAAAAACCTCTCATAGAGCTAAGAGAGCCGAAAAAAAAGGTAGCTAATGTGAAATTAGAATACCAGCGAGCGACCGCACATCGGAACGGTACAACTCAAAAATTTTAAGGCAGAGCTCGGGTATACAGCAGTAAGTAACCGCCCCTAAGCTAGGGCTAAGGCAGGAATATGCAATACACCACCAACTCATTCATTTTGATCCATGGACTGCAGTTTCGGGCTTATTATGCCCTTATCAGCATGGAATACAAAAGTGAACGAGTTGGAGGCATTAGCTACCAGTTTTTTAGGCTCTCTTTGCTGTATAAGAGGTTTTTTGCCTCCAACTTGTTCACTTTCGGATTCCATGCTGATGAGGGCATAATAAGCTCAAAACTGCAGTCCATGGATCGAAACCAATGAGTTGGCGGTGTATTGCATGTTTCTGCCTTAGCCCTTGCTTAGGGGCGTTTACTCACTGCTTTATACAGTAGTATATGTTTAAAAAAAAATTGTTTTCTAACTATTTTAATAGCAAAAGCATTAGACGTCATGTCCCAATAGTAAGAAGATTCATCCCTCACTAACTGCCAAATTTCTAGCATTCCAAACAATATTTTTTTGAGCCTTGAGAGGAGAGTGATCGATTGAAAAAAATGAAGTCGAAAAAAGTGAAACTATTTTTCTCAACTCGAGAAAACAACAAACATCAATGAAAGATTTTAAAAATAATATAAATGCGTGGTGTTCTTAAAGAAGCAAAAGAATGTATACTTGTGTAAGCATTCACTTAATTATCAATAGTTTAATCTGTTTAACTTATATGTATGCTTTCCCGATTTAACGATATCCTCGACTTAACTTTTTACATCCCTAGGCAATCGTTAAATCGAGGTTATACTGTAATTTGCATTTTTAAGGGAAGAGGTGGGGCCATGGGTGTAATTCAACCTCCAGAAGGGGCGATGGGCCAAAAAAGGTTGGGAACTACTGGTCTAGACAATGTTTCCAGTCTGGCTGTGTGTGAGTTTCATTGGTCTAAATCAATTTTTATCTTCAATAAGTTCTGTTTACTACCAGTTTTACCTGTAAAAACGAGTTAAAACCAAAGGTTTGAACTTCTTTTTTGGAAGAAAAAATTCCTTGATTACTTAAACATTTTTCTAATTAGGATAAACATTTTCTTCTTTTGCTGGTAATAAAATTTGTTTTCAAGCTTTTGTTGAAAAAGTAACTTCAGAATGAAATAATATTTAGAAAGCGAAGCAAAATTAAAAACTTAAATTTTGACATCTTGAATTCAAATGCTATTTTTTGCAATCTTGAATTGAGATAGAACCTTCTTATTTCTCCAAAATGGCATGCAACGTAACTTGCGGTTGTGAAAAACATAATTTGAATTCAAAACTTCAAAATGCAAATGGCTGGATGTTGTTTACTGTGTGAAGAAGATCGAGAGGGTCAGGTATAAATTAAGTCAACTCTGAGGTAATGGATGCCACTGCTCAGGAGTGGCCCAAGCTTGTGGAGGTTCAGGTCCAAAAATCACAGGAACATCAACTGCAGTCACTTGAGAGTAACAAGCAATTTTTGATTGCTGAAAAAACATGTTCAAGTCTTTCAAAATTGAAAGTAATGTTGATTATTTTTTTGGAAAATTGACACTGAACATTACATTCCTACCAACTGAATGTCAGTAAATTTTATTTGTACATTGACAAAGCATTTTTTGTATCAGGTCTTTTATTGGAAATGAGAAATTGCAGCAACAAGTTCATAAGTTTTTGAGTGTCATTAAAAATTTTTTGAAAAATAATTTTAGAAAAAAAAAAGTCTCATAAAATTTGTACACTGCCAATATGCTATTTTACAGATATTGGAAAATATCTGGAAAACTCTACACTTGAAACTGACTCTTTATGATAATCATTTTTAGTTGATTGATGCAATAAAAGAAAGTTTACTATCAATATAAAAATTGTTATATAAAAACAAGGCATGTTGTAATGATTCAAAAAATAATTTACAGAAATATAACAGTCAGATGTTATTATTCAATAGCAATGTAATAAATCTTGACCAACATTTAAGAGGCATATTGTTTCATGACAGCATTCCAATGCTTATGAAAATATGCAAAAAACACAAATGAAAAATGTCATAATTTTATCTGTTGGTTTGAAAAGTAAATAAATAAATGATTTCCAACTTTAAGAGTATTTCAGGGATAATTAAATATGCAGAATAAATATAGCAAATATTTTTAATTTTGTAATTTTCCCAAGCACAAACATAGAAAAAAAGTTCTTTTTAGGGATGTATGAAACTAGAAGAAAAGCAATGTGATATGTTTTAATTAAAAAATACCTTTCTTTTTCTGATTCTACATGGAAAGTACGTTCAATAACTGTTGTCCACTGCAACCCACGAATGATAAATGTAAATGGTTTAGGTCTATCTGCTTTCATAAGCTGACAACCTGGAAAGAAACAACAGAAATAAGTAAAATTATGGATTGCAGGGATGACAACTAAAGCTTGAGACTAAAAAGATTTGATAGTGGCCAGTGAGCTCGGTGGCCACTTTGAACCATGTTCCAAAGGAATAATCCCACTTTACTTCAATCTGCATATAGTAATATTACATTAATGCCCAATTTTAATGTATTGTTTGAGGGGAATTTTTGAACATTTTCGTCCTTCTATCCCTCAAATTGGAAATTTTTTTGTTAAATTGCTCAATTTATATGCAAGTGTATGAGGTAATTATTTCCATGAAAATGCATAACCTTTCTAAAACATTTATTATGGTGATCGCTTGATTGATGTCCGCCATTAGAATTTTCAGTAGATTCGAAACTTGGCATATTACGAAATTCGGAACTGTGGTGTGCCCGTTGTCGGAGTACTTAAAGTACTATATTGTACTTATTTTAAATTATGCCGTTAAAAAAGTTAGAACTTTTCTCCTTCCAACGAGAAACATCAGTGATTAAATGATTTGTAGAGCAGATGGGCCGATTTTCTCTCTGGTTAAACATTGGCCGCCAGTGAAAGATGATAGCTATTTTCTATTCATAATTGCAATTTCTTTTTATGTATCGGTACGTTGTATTTTTATTGAGCAAAAAAAAGTAAGTTGCCAGTTTGGCGACCAATATCCCATTTTGTAGTCCCCAAAAATTTTCTTTTAGTCGCCACCGCCACTTTATACATATCTATATTCTGTACCTCAGAACCAGACTAACGTAAGTCCATTTTCGTCATTTTTCGGTAGAGGGGAAAAATGATGTATTCGACAATCGTTTTTCCCCTCTACCGAAAAATGACGAAAATGGACTTACGTTAGTCTGGTTCTGAGGTACAGTATTATACTTATATTTTCCAAAATGCAATGTAATAATGGACTACAATATTATAAGCAACTCAGTTGGTAGTAGAAAACGACAGGCAAACATACTGAACATGAGGATCAAATTACCTTTAACAGTAAAGTTGTTCAGAGGATCATCAAAACCATGCTCTGGTTTACTCTTAAATCCAATCAAGCCTCCATTGTCCAGCAAAATGAAATAACGCGGGCGCCAATTTTTAATATGCTCGCCTATAGTACAAAAGCATTTAAAACATAAATCAAAACCACATATTTTTATAAAAGACAACTAAATAATTACAAGTAAATGAGCAGAAAATCAGAACAAGACAGAAAATCCCTTGTCTACTCATTCTAGATCAACAAATTATATACATCTAGTCTGAACTAATTATAGCTTCTTATAAATTTTTGATAATATTTTATGAGATTCTTTACATCCAGGCCCGTCATTTCAAGTTTTTCCAGGGGGGGGGGGTAAAGGATAAAAACACAATACAATTTCACCAGAAAGCAACAAAAACCATGTCCACTTATATGTAAATACATTGATTTCTCAAAGTCAGGGGGGAGAGTGCAATTGACCCCCTGCCGCCCCTGTTTGCATTATATATTATAGAGATGAGTTTGGTACCAAAATTAAGCTTTATCTGTTAGTGCTTTAAGAACTTACTGGTTACTGCTTTATACAATTCACTTTAGAAATCAGTATTAAATTAAACTTGTGTTAATCAAATATGCCCATTTAAAAAACAAACTAATCACAAAAATAATGACCTATGACCACTATTTTCAATTTATGGATCCAATTCAACAGACTTATTTTACTCAATTAAACAACAACTTTATTCATTGACATGAAATCGAAAATGAAAGAAAGAAACATGCCTCTCTTTAATAGCCAACCCTCCTTTACTATTGTTGCAGGAGGTTGAGACATCATCATTTCACTTGCTGACAAGCTGTTCGTGGGAGTACTCATAGTGGAGATTTTAGTAGACACAGTTTTTTTTTTTACAATATCTAAAGAGAAAGAGAGTAAAGTAATTTAATTAGAATAAAATGTAATACTTTGGAATATACAGAATGATACATAAAATAAACTAACTGTCTGAGTTTAAGATGCAGAGACTAGTTGTTCATGATATGGACTTGTCAGTCTGGAATCTCCAACAAGTGAGCTGAGCTTTCTCAGCCAGAGTAGCAAAAATTTGAGGTTTTAAATTTTGTTCACAGTCCTCGAGAACCACGGCGCGGGAATCTTTTCTGTTTCCTTTCTTCCCCCGCCCCCACCATTAATCTAGTAAAAATTATACCACTCCGAATTCGACCCGGGCCCCTAGTTTCCAACTAGACTGACATGGCCTGTCGTCAGCGCGGCACAGATTAGTTCCTGAGGTTTCATCATTAATCTGTAACACAGAAAGCGAAAATCTAGCCGTAAACAACATATTTGAAAGATGGAACCTTTTCTAGATTGCACTCTTGAAAAGAACTGTTTCAAACGTAGTGCGCTTTGTGCATATTACGGCGACAACAAATGACCACACGCATATCTATTTAACACACAATTCGCACTGCAAAAGCAGTGCTGCATTTTAACGCGTCATCTAGTGATACTTTTTTAAATGAGTATCTTAATATAGCTTAACTCCTAACTGCTAAATTGCAACTAACTTTTAACAGAAGCAGCTTGTTTTATATATATCTTTTGCATTTTTTTTAAAAATTCTGTTGATATCATGATTTTTTCACCCATTTTTCTTTGGCTTAAATTGTTCTTTTTTAAAAACAATATGAATCATTCTTTTTTTGCGTACAAAAATCGTTTATAATGAATATTTGCTTGTTAATTGGTTTTTTCTAATAAAAATACTCTGAACTTCATGCCTATCAAATTCATTCTTTTGAATTAAAAATCATGATTTAAATCAATGATTTTTTAAAAAAAATCAGTTGATTTAAATCACAATTTAAATAGTGTTGATTTAAATCGCTCAACCCTGGCCAATACACAAGCTGCCCCGTAAATACCTAAATACTTTCAATTTCAACTATATCTCTGTGTACAATATCTCACTGGTACACTACATTTATTTCAGCTAGTAGTATTTTGGTACCTTTTACTACAATAAGATATCTGCCTTCAGTTCTAGCAATTATTCCAGACTGATTAGCCCATAATAAAGATGCAACTGTAATCTTTGGATGTCATAACCAGACTGTTGAAGTACATTTGTATTTCTGTCTTAGCCCCTGGCTTAAAAGGGGGGGGGGGGATAACTGACTGACATAGATAATATACACACAGAGCAAACATGTCAGCTGAAAGCAAAGTTAGAAGGAGAATGCTAATCTTAGGAATTTTAGAGCTTTTAATCTAAAATGTTTATTCTAAAATTAACCCTTTATTCTGTGTCTCAAAATCAGTCCACCTATGTAGCCATGGCAGATGGGGGAGTCTAAGGAAAAAGGAGACTCCACAGCCCTGGCTATAGTGAACATTGTTGACTCTATATGTAAAATCCATTTCCATGCCAGGGATATTAGGTTTATAACTGGTTTTTGGAAAGAAATCTTTTGTTTTGCCCTCTCCTAACCAGCTACTTCTGCCAAGGCACACAGTATCAGTAGGTATGTCACTAAGAATTTATTTTTAAAATTTCATTTCAAATCTTGATGCACTTTTCTCACTTTTAGCTATAAGTACTCTTCCTCCCCACCAGCACCTAGTTACGTTCAATAAATAGTAGTAATCATAAAAACATGATTACACAATATTCCAAACTTGTATTCCTCTTTCTTTCTGAACTATATGATTCAAAAGGAAAGTGGACTTGAATGAGAGAGCTGCTGCTTGCTGCAACTGTCAAAAATCAATTATAAGAGTTTAAAGATAATTTAATTAAAGAAAAACACTGCATACATGTCATGACCTTGAATTAGAAAAAAAATTCCACTATTAAGTGGTTAAAATTTTCCGAAAAGATTAGACAGCAACTCTAATTAGAAGATCAACACATTGCAAGAATTCAAAATAGATTGTTTAAATTAAATTATCATACTAAATCAAGACTTACAATAATCAAGTATTCGTTCAATTTTAAGAAAAGCAAGCAAATTTCTAATATATTCAAAGCATTTGTTGAATATATGTGAAACAAACTAATTTGTAGATCTTATACTATATATCAAATAAAACAGTCCTTTGGCCATTATGAATGTTCATAGCACAGTTCACAAATGTTAGTCAAGTGGATTGCAGCAAAGAACTTTTGAAAGTTAATACATTAGCTACCAAAGCTGGCAACTTTTTGCACAAAAGTATTACACATTTTGAAGTAAAATCAAAACTGATATACAATATGATAGTGCCGTATTTCCCAGCACATTTTGTTGTAAATACCCATTTTCACTATTAAAATTTTAGAAGTAGTAGTAGTCTCTTTGCGCAAAATAGCTGCTTGCAATGCAATGGATACATTGCTGTTGCAGATTAATGATAAATTATATTCTTTCGTGTGTTAGGAAGACTAAAAATTATTTTTTAGACAAAGTGTCTAAGATAAAAGTATTTCTCAAGAATATTATTCAATGCACGTTGCTCTACGGTAGTTGCTAAGCAAAAATAATGATTTTTGCTTTATGAATCAATTCCTAGCTAAACTTTAAATATAAATATATTTTTATGAATAATATTTAACAGCTCAAAGGATAGCAATTTATTTCTAAAGATTTGAAATCTTTTAAAGCCTCTAGTAAATAAATATGCCGGTTTATCTACGACCGTGTTTGTATAAAAGTGTTTATTTAGCCGGCTACTGGCAAGTCATGAGACTCAACATGGTACTTAAATCAGCTAATCATTTTTCAAAATGAGGTGTTACTGCCAATGAGAGGCTGCCAAGAGACAGCTTAGTAAGTTAAGTCTGCCGGTACGGCTGTTAAATAGAACCAAGTGACTTGTGTTATCAACATTCAAAAGATAGTAAACAATATTAAGAAGACAAGTATTAAAATGATGTTAATTTTCATTTTTGTGTTTTTTTCTACAATATTTTATTTATTTTTAAGGGAAAAAAGAACACGGAATTTGGAAAACGAACACTATTTGGTATTTTAACATTCTATTAATAATTAAATAATTGTTTTTGTCGTCAAATAAGTGGTTCACGTTTCTGATTTGCGTGAAATAGCTATATTTTCAAGAATTTGTTGCTCTAAAACAACCATGAATATTTTGCTTTTATTTCTAACAAATATAACGCTCAGAAAACATACACGTTTTAAATAAATCAAATGCCTCTTTTTACTTTTCATTGCATTCGATAAAACTCTTAGATCATACTCTAGTTAACCGATAATAATTCGATCAAATTTGGACAGAATTTGACCATTTTACAAAAATTTAAACCGTCCCTTTCATTTTGAAAAGGGGGGGGGGAGGAGTTATTTTCATAGTTTGATTTTGATTGGAAAGAAAGATTTATTTTAAATAAATAAAGAGGGGGAGTCAGAACTTTTTTTAAATCATTACAAATTGGTAATTTTTCTTAATTTCTTTGCTTATTTTCATATTTTTAGTTCCAAAATAGATGCATTCAGTTTTTATATTCAAAACCTTAAATTAATGAAAATATATTTAGTTTACCAATTAAGAATTTGAAACCCTTCCCCTTCCTTTATTTTTAAATTTTTGTATATTCTGCACAGTCACACATACAAAAAGAAAAAGAGAAAGCAACTAGAATTCTTAGCAAGTTGGGTATAAAATATGAAGAAAATTGTTTAAGAATAAAATAATTCTAGGGTATGAAAAAATTATTATGAAATAATTGTTGTGGGGTGCTATAAAACTTTTATGCTTTTAACTTTCAATCATCAAAATTGTTTGTAAAAGTTTCTCTTCTACAAAGTAATCAAAGAAAGTTAGATCCATGTAAACTTTGTGTTTTAAAATTTGACAGATTGTTAACGATGTTAAGAGAATTTATATTTTTGTTTTCTTTAGAAAACCTTTTGAAATTTTTAATCTAAAATCGTCATAATAGTTCTGAAACCAACTCCAATGCTGATTACCTAATATTAGATAAATTTCAAAGTAAAGAAGGTTTTAATGATAGTCATTCATTGATAGCTTATGTTGATCTAAAGAATTGACCTATCTATATTTAGAGGGAAGCTCAAGCCTCCCACTGTCCCCCTTAGTGGGACCCATGCTCACTTTCAACAAACATTTCTTTTCCATAATGCCTGATACATTTTATAAAGGATAGTTTACACTTAAGAGTTATGCTTTTTTCTCCAAAAACATATTCCCCTTCCTTTATCTATTTTGATTGTTTTCAGTTTAATTAAAAATCTCTACTTATAATTTCAAGGTGTGCATTTTTTTTTCATTTTATAATAGGATAGTTTATTATTTTTTTTAACCTTTAAGCATTATTTTCAGATCAAATCAGTAAATGGGATTCAATTGGTATTAAATTTAATTTTTAGTAACTACAGTAAAAGCTTATGTATCCGGCATTCAAGTAACCGGAAAATTTAATCGGAGGTTCTAAATTTTAAAATTTGACAAAAAACTTAATTTTCCGACTTTGAACCTCCTTTTTTCACTAAATTGCTAGAGTTATGAACCTCTTATGTCAGGACTTAGTTTATTAGAATTATTTTAAATTCCACTACTCAGACTTACATGAAAAAAATGTACTATTTGAGTGAAAACACACTGTCAGCCAACAAATTATCTTCTTTAACTTTTAAAATTTTTCATCTTGTTGGGAAAATTAAAAGTAGCATGCAGAGCTTTTTTTCTATGGATAGTGGCACGCTTCCCAAAAAGGTTAGCCATCCCTAATATAGAGAAGTAAAAATATTTTATCTACAGACTCATTATATTTAGCTGTATGTTTTGTGTTTAGGTTAGTAGCACTGCTTTTAAATAGAGCCTGAAGTGTAAATATGTGGAGGAAGGATTTGCTTTCATGTTATATGTGTATGCATTGTGAGAAAAATACATTAACCTTGAGTTTTATGTTCTAAAGTAAAACATTATATAGTTGTTTGGTCACTATTGAGAATAACATACATTTAAAATTTTTTTTTACAATTTCAGATTACTGGAGGTTCTAGTGGAATAGGATTTGCTTTAGCAACTGTAGCTGTACGGCTAGGATGCAGTGTCACTATAATTGCAAGGTCAAAGGTATTTTTTAGAAGAAGAGACTTACTTCCTATGTTTGCAATATAATTTGTAAGCTGCTAATTTGAATGAGGGGGAGAAGACAAAAGTTGGTGCATGTGTTTTGTTCATTTTAAGGTGACTCAGCTTAATTTAAAAGCTCAGACTCATTTGAAAAAGTCTAACTGTCATTCCTGTAAACTAATAGATGTGTCTGTTTCTGCCTGTCATCTAGATGTTAATTTTTTCCTCTCCTGAATGGTCAGACAATATTATAGATTTTTCTCTTTTTATGTCCCCTTCTCCCAGGGTTGGCAAAGGTGGGCCCAGCCCAGAAAAACCCGCCCGGGTTTTTCTGGGCGGGTCCACCAACAAAAACCCACCCGGGTTTTTGTCAAAAGTGGGTTTTTGTTAATTTCTAAGTTATTAACAAATATAGTCAATAATAATATCGCATCTAAATTATACATAAAAAATAAGTAAGAAATCAGGTTCATTTGAGATTATTTTTCTTAGAGTAATTATTTATTTTATAAAATAATTATTATTTCTTCAATTTTCAAGTCGTCGTCCAGAAAATTTTTCTAGCTATGATACTACTTTTTGTTGCAAAATACTTATTATTATTTATTTATTTTTTCACACCAAATTTCAAATTTTAAAATAAATTGAAAATGAACCATTGATAAACTTCTTGTAGAAGGAAAAAATTGCTTAGTTAATGTTTTATGATAATTTTGATTCAACACAAAATTTAATAAATTACTTTTAATTTGTAGTTCTCGAAATTGAAATTTTTGTATGGAATAGTTGCTACTGTAATTTTTGCTTTTATCCTGGAGCAAGAAAAATAAAGTTTTGCTCTTTATTTCTTCTAACCCTATTGCATTTAGTATATGATGATTTTCAAGTGCTATATTATAGAGGTACCATACCACTGACTTGAAGCACTAAACCATTTCTTTGATTTAAAAAAAAAACAAAGAAAATGCGTCCCCATGCAATTTATTACTACTAAAATATTATGACAAGCATTTATTAATAAATTTATAATTCTTGCAAAGTTCTAATGTTAACCTAGTTTTTTCTAAAGATTAGTTCAAAAAAAAAAATTGATTAAGAGTCCCCCCTCCCCCATCTGAAATTTATCAGTTTTGGTTTTGAAAATAGGAGGGGGGTAGACACTTCCCTTATCTCAGGCACACACCTATCATTGAGATATGCCTTATAAAAAACATGCAAATGACATGACTAGACATGAAGCAGGCTACTTAAATTGATACCATTAAAAAATTAAAACCATTTGCACTTGTTTATTAATAGAAATAATCATCTTCTCTCATTAAGATTTAAAAACTTTCGCACCCTAAATATTCCCCTATTTGTAGGAAAGCCCATTTGCAACAGTTCTTCTATTTTGTAAGAAACAAATGATAAATGTTTATAGCTGAAACCATTGTCCAAAGCTTATTAAATATTACAATTCGGTTGATGATATTATTAATTGATATTGTTAATAATATTAATTACACTGGTCGACAGTGGTTCACTAACAACAACCAAATTATTATTTTTATTACGTATTCATATAGTTATTTAAATACCTGCAAGTAAAAAAGTCCCACCACGTCTCAATTTTCCGTAATAAAAAAAATAATTTTTTACTATTTTTTATGATTTTCGCACCAAAAGCCTATTTTTGGAGGGAAAAGGAGCAAAATATTGAATCCTAAATTTTTTTGGAGGTGAAGGGAGACTCAAACTCCGAAATCATGACCACCGATAACAAAAAGGGGGGACGAGGGGAGTGTATCCCCTCAAAATATGCAAAAAATCATGAAAAAGTATCTTTTTATTCTGGTTTCTTTAATATGACGTTTTAAATTTTTTTTCTGGTGTAAAATCAGAGTATAAGACCCCCTTCTATTATTCCTATGCCCAAAAAAATTTTCGCGCTGTAAAATAAAATTAAAAAAAAACGATCTTAAGACTGACACACGCTTCATCAGTATCACGCATCACGCAGTATCAGAGGGGGCGGGGGGGGGGGCTTTCGGCAAAAAGTGGAGAGTGATGGAGAGGAAAGGGGCTATATTTGGATTTTGGAGATAATTTTACATAAGAACCAGAAAGAATACGCAACCTTTCTGAAGACCTGCGATGTGTCTCGTATTTAGCGTGCGACAGTCATAAAATCGGTTTTTAATTTTTTTTATTTTTTACAGCGCGAAAATTTTTTCGGACGTAGGAATCATAGGAGGGGGTCCTATCCTCTGATTTTACATCGAATTTTTTTTTTAAAACGTCATTTAAAAAAAACAAGAATTAAAAGATCATTTTTGTTGATTTTTTGCTCATTTTTAGGGGGTACACCCCCCTAAGAACCCCTTCTTTGCTATTAGTGGTCATGATTTTAAACTTTAAGTCTCTCTTGAAACTTCAAAAAAAGTTTGGAGTTAATATTATGATTCTTTCGTCTTGAAAAATGGTGTGTTTTATCTGTTTTTTCAGTTATGTTCAGTACTTTTTAGAAATTCATAACAAAAAAACTGTACGTGCTGCAGCTTTTTTACTATTATTTTTGAATTCTACACTGCAAAATTAGTTAAAAACAGTTAATTTCATCTTTGTTAGGGAAAAAAAGTGAAAATTTGTCGACTAGTGTTATTAATCCATTGACATTGATTAAATGCGATTCAGAACTTTAACTTAATGAATATATTTTTATATGAATGAATGCATACATTATATATCAATACCCGCATAAGAAATAAAATTTAACATACAAAAACCCAGAAAAACCCGCAAATACCCAGAAAAACCCACAAATACCCAGAAAAACCCACAAAAACCCGGGTGGGTTGAGTTTTTGTAGAAAAACCCGGGTTTTTGCCAACCCTGCCTTCTCCCAGTGGTGACTCATGACTTGAATTTATGGGGGTGCTCCAACCTTCAAATATTAAACATGCAAAAATTATGGCTAGAAATATAGTTTTTTTTGCATAACATGAAAATACTCCTTGATGTATTTAGAGAAGTAGAAATGCAAAATGAATAAAGACCATAGCAGTGATTTTTCGGGGTATTTTCCATTTTTCAAAAATATTTTTTTCTGAACATGGAGTTAATGAGCACAGTTGAAAACAGGGGGGAATTACTTTTTTTCTTAATTTTGACTTATTTTCTTTATTTAAAAAAATAAGTGTAAAAGACGCTCAGTTGCTGTTCCTTTTTCGTTGCTGGCGTCACAAGGGTACAAAACGCTCCAAGCAAAAGGCACTTTATAGCAAGGGTGCATCCAGAAAGTTTTCAAAGGAGGGGCGATTGATCTCTGTAACTTTTTATGTATACTGGTACTTGTTTAAAAATATTGATCTCAAAAGTTTCGAACTTCAGTTCTGAAGTCCGAGGGAGAGCCTCAAAATTCCTTCCTCTAACTTCATTAAAACTTGCACAAAATTGCATTTTTAGAACTTCAGTATCAAAAAATTACCGGTGAAAATTTCCCCAAGGGAGAAGCGATCGCCCCCATTGCACCTCCCTTGTATCCGCCCCTGCTTTATAGACCAGTCAGCATTTTGAATCAGATTTTTCATTGTTGCACAGCTGGGGTTACCAGAGTTCCAAAATGGCTAATGCCTGGCTTTATGCAAAAGTTTCTACATTTGAGATTTCATATGAGATCTCGCTTTGTTTTAGAAACTGGACAAAAAAATAAAATAAAGAAATAATTAATTTTGTATTGTTGCTTATTCATGGCAGAGATATTTTAATATCCGGGAAAGGTCAGACTCTTGTTTTTTTTTTTCTTAGTCAGAGCTGCAAAAATTGGAGGTTTTGAATTTCGCTCACAGCCACGGAACCAGGGCTGTCAAGAGCCTAGGCTGGTCATAACATTAATTTTACATGAGTTAACAAACGTTTGAGAAAAGTAGAAATTATAAAAAATAATCTTGAAATTTACATTAAAAATGCCACATAAGAACTAACTCATGGCTGTAAGCAATTTCCTGGGGTTTATGACAGATTACTTCCTCCAAAAAAAAAAAAAAGATGGGTTTTTGGGTTTGACTTACCAGAAAAGTAAGCATGGAAAAAAGAGTTTTATGTTGAAAATAATGTACCACTGTATCAAACCAAGCTGGAGTCGAACATTGATTCGCTTTGTAAACAAAACAAAACAAGTTCAGCATTTTCATTAATTATTTCCTGGGTTTTTTTAGGTCAAAGGACACTTTAACCTAGTGAATTTTTGAAATATGGATGAAATTTCTATCTAAACTAGATTAATATTCCTGTCTAATTTTGCTTAAAGTTGAAATTAGCAATGCTTCAGTTTTAAATATTTCCTCTTTAATACACAATTCTTGTATTCTATCATGCAAAGTGTAAGATTTAAAAAAAAAAAAAAAAAATGATCTTTATGAGAAAGTCTACGTCAACATTTGTTTTTGTGCAAAATCCAAAACTATTTCATGAATGGCTACTTTTGAGAACTATATATTTAATTGTAATGATATTTATGTTTGCATCATTTAAAGATTGTCTGTGGAAACTTTATTTCTGAAGTGTATCGGACAAGTCAGTCCCCTCAAAGAATGCTTTTTTTTAGTAATTCTTTGTTTTTTTAAATAAATTATAATCTTTAAAAAAAAGTTGAAATAATGTAAAATTTGGAAAGTTTTATTCAAAAATATTTTATTTATTTATTTATTTATTTTAAATTTTTTGCAGGCAAAGCTGGAAAAGGCTAAAGAGTCATTACTTTTAGAATTAAAGAATGATAAGCAAGTATGTATTTGATAAGATATATGCACTGCTCGACATTGAAAATGCAACATCAAGAGGGAGTGGTCGGAAAGCGATGAAATTTGGTGCCAAATCAGAGACAGCAAGGAACCACGGGCGTCGTTGGCGGGGGGGGGGGGGGATGTCCCCACCAATATTTTGAACTTGTCAGAAGTCCCCCAGAATATTTTAAAATAATAATTTTGGAAAAAAAAAATCGGGACTTTCATTTCTAAATCTAAATAAAATTATAACTCCAATCTTTACTAAAATAACGAAACCTTCCGGATCTACTTGAAAAACCATCTGAGTTATTGAGTCTTATGGTGCTTTTAGTATCGTTTGGATCATTTTTTTCCTACAAAACCCATCACTATGTAGTTAGATCAAATTCCTCCACTTAACAATAGAAAATTTCCCTTTCCATACCCCACTCCATCACTCTCCGCTGGGACAGGGACAGCAGAAGTAATAAATAAATCTTAGAGGGGGTTTCTTGTGTTTTCCTTGGTTAGGTCACTTGATCCTTGAAGGGTTTGGACAACACAAAATTCTTCGAAACTGATGCTTTTTTAAAATCTCTGATAAGGATCGCGGGCTGAGGGGGAGGGTGGTTTTATGGTCTGCTCTGCCTCGTTTTCTCACGCCAGCTGTACAGCTGTGTTTTCTTTCTTCGTTTTTTTTTTTGGTAAGATCCCCACTACTGACCAGAATGGACCAGATAGTTTCATTAACGTCACTCGCTCCTGGAACTGATTCCCGAATGTTCGTTTGCTCTATGTATAGTTCAATCAACGACGTTTTCTTTTGAGATAAGTTTAATATGTTTTTATTATTATTTATTTTTTAGAATTATACTGCATTCATGATATTACATAATAAGTCTAAAAATAGTATCAAACGCTCAAACGTAGGAAGGTACAAATGAGAAGTTTTGGAAAGAAAAATTACTGTTCTAACTTCTTTGTACAATATTTTTATTACAGAGAAAAGAAATGTATGTAAATTCATTGCGAATTGAAAATGAAGATTTTGTTTCTGATAGTGACGGTTCGCGGCTTGTTTTTTTTTTCTTCGTTTATTTATTTAGTTTTTTAAAATCATCGCCGCAGTTGCTGTTATTCTGTAGGATTTGATTTTTTTCGCGCTTTCTTTATTTATCAGTTACTTTTCATGTGCTATTTTTGACATACTTCATTTTAATTGTCATTAGTTCAAGCAATTAGCATTCAACACAACTCCATTGTTTATTACCTTCTTCTTTTTACTTAAAAATTACATGCCCAAAAATTCTTTTAAGTGATGAAATAATAAGGCTTGTTTAGTTGAGTATTATTCAGATAACTAAATTCATTTAAAAAAGTTGGAACCGACAAAATATTTTATTGCTGCATTTCTATGAAAATTTGTAAAAAGGACTGAATTATCATAAAAAAAGCAAGTTATTTATCTTCCTTACAAATTATTTTAAATTGAAATTTTCAAACCTAATTTTCAGCTGAGAAATATAAATTTCAAAATGGAACTTTCAAAATTAAGTGAAAGTATCATGCTCAGCACAGGCACAATTGAAGCAAAACAAATGCTTGTAATGGAGGAGAGGGTAAGAAGCAATAATAAAAATCAATTAAATTAAAAATTAATAATATTAGAAATATTTCTCAGGAGGGGTATCTCGGGTAACGGATAAAAGAATTCCCCGCTTATACGAATAAAACATCCCGGAACACATGCCATAGACTAAATGTTAAAGATCCCCGCTTAATCGAATACCCCAAATAATTGAATTATATTTCTTAGAACCGATAGTTCGTTTAAGCGCGGCCGATAGTACTTATATATTCATTATCCAGAAATATAAAACAAAATGTTATTATTTTTGAATTGCAGTTTACAATAATTTCTTATATTTCTTCTGTATTTTAATGTTTTTTTACTTGTTCTTTTGAAAATTTCCTTTAATTTCTACAAATAAAGCTTATTTTACTCAATGCTTTTTCAGAAAGTGCTGACATTTTCAGTTGATGTTTCCAGCAAAGAAAATAATTTAGCATCAATAGTAAAAGAGGTAAAAACTTTTTTAAGATTTCAATTTTTTTTTAATTGTCAAAAACTTAAAAACCTGAACTTTAACCAAGTTTATACAACATAAGAAAATGCATGCATCTATAGGGTCTTCATAAATGGTTTTGACAAAGTAATAGGGATGCATTCACGTATCGTGTCTTATAACCCTGTGAGTTACAAGTTATCTTATAATTGAGAACTCAATATTTCAATATCATTGAGAAACAAATATTTCACACTATAAAGAATAACTTTATAACTCTGTAATTTCAATTTCAGTGTAAAAAATTTCTCTCTAACAGATGTTCTTTTCATTAAAAAGCTTTAAATTAAAGAAAAAATGTAAACCCTTGTCTTGAAATTAATTAGTGAAGCATTACTGTTTTTTTTTGTATTACTACTATTAAAATCTGTCGCGTCTGTCTGTCTGTCCGAAGCTTGAACTCCTCAAAAACAGCCGAGAGTAGAGAATCAAACATAGTACCATTTGACTCAAAATTTTCTGAGGAAGACAATAAGAGCAACCGCTTAATTCTACGACGCTAATTAGCTGAGATATTAATTAAAACGTTCATTAAATGTTTTGCCCTTTTTAAATTCCAAGACATTTATTTCTTTCCGTTGCCATTTTGAATTAAAACTTTAATTAAATTTCTTGCACTTTTCAAAATTCCAAGACATTTATTTCTTTCCGTTGCTATTTTAAATTAAAACGTTGATTAAGGCAGGAATTCAAGTGAGACAGGCGATCGCAAATTACAATTGCTACTGGAAATGAATTACATTAGAACGTTTCTTGATACAAACATCGTGACGTCAGCGTGACGTTTGCCTATGAAAAACGAGCTAGATAAAACGTCACAGCCTGCTTGGCGAATAAGAGGAGATCACTGACTGCTTGTGGGCTCTTATTGGCTCCACCCGTAGTGACGTCAGTGCCAAGTTAAGTTGATGATAATGTAATTCACTTCCAGTAGCGATTGCAATTCAAAGCGATTGCAATGGTGTTTCACTTGAATTCCTGCCTAAATTATTGAACTATTTAAAATTCCACGACTTTTATTTCTTACCGTTGCCATTTTGAATAAAAACATTAATTAAATTATTGAACTATTTAAAATTCCGAAATTTTTATTTCTTGCCGTTGCCATTTTGAATCAAAACTTTAATTACATTATTGAACTATTTAAAATTCCAAGACATTTATTTCTTACCATTACCATCTTGAATTGAAACGTTAATTAAATTATTGAACTATTTAAAATTCCATGACTTTTATTTCTTACCGTTGCCATTTTGTATTAAAATGTTAATTAAATTATTGAAATATTTAAAATTCCAAGACATTTATTTCTTACCATTGCCATTTTTAATAAAAAACGTTAATTAAATTATTGAACTATTTAAAATTCCAAAACTTTTA
Source organism: Uloborus plumipes (assembly GCA_038373865.1). Lineage (NCBI taxonomy): Eukaryota > Metazoa > Arthropoda > Arachnida > Araneae > Uloboridae > Uloborus > Uloborus plumipes. The sequence goes on from JAXGGA010005851.1 coordinate 57,882, forward strand.
TTTCTTGCCATTGCCATTTTGAATTAAAACTTTAATTAAATTATTGAACTATTTAAAATTCCAAGACTTTTATTTTTTACCGTTGCCATTTTGAATTAAAACGTTAATTAAGTTGTCGAACTATTTAAACTTCAATGACTTTTAATTTTTTCGGTTGTCATTTTGGATACGTGTTACAATAAAGTTCTAATAATTGTTTTTAGTAAGACTTTTATTTTTCTCGGTTGCCATTTTGAAAATGTATTTCCAAATAAAATTCTAATTGATGTTTTTAGCTGGGACTTTTTTTTGGCTGCGATCCAAATATTAAAATAACTTTTTCGTTTAGAATTTTGAAATTAATTTTACAGGACAAAAGCGTTTTGGAAATAATTGTTTTTGGTAGGGAATTTTATTTGTCATTTAGGGAGAGTGTTAAATATGCGCTACTTGACATCGTTATTATTTCTGAGGAGGCATGTGCAAATAATTCGATTGACTTTTTGTAGGTCGGTGGTTAGGTAATCAAAAAAAAAAAAAAAATTGAATTCGGACGTAATTGGTGGAAAGCTGGAAATTTTTTTAATCTATTCCTTATGGGTCTGTAATGAATATCCTAAGTTTTCCCCCTCCTACTAAGTGAGCTTTCGCCACAGCTTACAAAATAGTGCCAAAAAACACCTGTTTTTTCATTAATACAACAATATCTCGAAAAGTACTCGTAAAAAAGCCATACATGCATAAAGTAAATTTGTAGAACATAAAATTTTAAACAAAATGAGTACCCACAATATATACTTTTGTTAAATATTACGCACACAGCTTAATTTCAAAGTTCGACATAAAATCGCCCATCACGCGTTTCAACCCTTTCCCGCTCATACAATACCTTTCCCACTCCCATTGTCCTTCACCGAACTCCCCCGAGAATAGAAGCCCCCAATACTAAAAACGGGGCGGTACTAGGAGGTGTTGTAGTAGAATAAAAGTGAGAATGAGTGGGTAAGAGTTTGCAGGTAAGGAGGGAGCGGAGACTAGATAAAAGGTGAATTATGCTAACTCTTTCTCACTGTCATAACCCCACGCTCTCAACTAACCAGCTTCACGCCCTTCCTCCCTTCCTTCCATGATACCCCTTTTCACGAGTGGTACTTAATTATTTATATAACCTGCTCTATAATAAAGAAAGCATTGACACAATGACGTTAAAATGACAAAAAAAAAAAAAAGTGGGGACTGCAAGAGAAAGTGAGCAACATATCTACAATTGCATTTGTCTTAATTTTACATAAATTCTTCGATGTTTTTTCTCGAGATTACCTAAGCCTTTTCCTCAAATTTAACAATGTTTATCAAATGTGCATAAGAGCCAGACCATTTAACCATTCTCGGAAGATGAATTTAATGAGAATTTTTCCAAAATTCTAAATGTTAAAAATGATCTTTCATTGCTGCAAGCTAGCATACCATAAAGCTTTTTTAAACGACATCTTTAATTCTGTATGTAATACAATAACTGAAATGTATTTAATAAAGATTCTTGCATCTGAGATCAAATTAAAAGAAATTGAAGATATAGTCCTATTTGGTCTTAAAAGATGATTGGAATATGTAAGTAAGAAATAAAATACTAATGGAGTTTCTAACTGCAATATATAATTCAAAATAATGTAGTGAATAATCAGTAACTAATCCAAAATTAACATCGGACTTGACCATTAACGTTGAGACTACATAGAATCAGATGTGGAAGGTTTGTCAAGTGAATTATCATTTTTCTTAGAAATGGGAATGTATTGAATTGGGTCGGCCACTTCCGGTAATCAATTTTATTTTTTGCTCGCGACAGGGACCAAGTGTATCTCGTATAGAACACAGATTTATGACGTCCCAAGAATTTCTTCCCCTTAACTCAGAGAGGGTTCTTCCGCAGTTCATCAAGAATCACTTCAGCCCCAGGAAAAAAAACAAACATAACATCTGGGTTTGCTTTATGCAGCTTTGGAAGTGCTTATTGCCTCTTTAGCCATTTTGCGTCTTGTTTAGATTGTTGAAATGCCAGTACAGGTGTGTGTGTGTGTCAGAAAGCTATTTTGTTAAAAAATTTGTGCCGTTCGGACAGACTTAGTTATCTTTTTTACAATTTGTTTATAAAAAAATGAATGTGTTGGAGTTTTGGAGAAGGCTATAACCCCGAAACTAGTTCCGTTGCTGCGCCACTGAATCGCTGTAGTGATTTGAAAATTTAATTCAATCATCGTTTCTGTGAGAACTATTTCAGAAAAACATGAGTGTTTTGTGCATAATTTGTGACAAATCATCTACCGAAGGTGAAATGGTTGAAGTTAAAGAACGCGGACTTCAGAAATTCATTGAAAGCAGCCTTAGAAGAGGAGATAGAAAACATATTAAAATTAAAGAATTCACAATGGCTCTAGTGCATACAAAATGCCAAAAATCTTATACTAGAGAAAAAAGTGTTGTTGCTGCAGAAAAAGGGAAGATGAAAGCTTGCGTAACAAGATCAGATGTGCATAGCTTTGATTTTAAAATACACTGTGTACTTTGTGGTAAGGATGCCTCAGATGCGTTCCTCCAAAGCGAAACGAAAAAACCAATAAACAGACGTGAAAAAGTTCATCGTGTGGAAACAACAGAATTTAGGAATCAAATTTTAAAAGCTGCCCAGAAAAGAGGTGATAAGTGGAGTGAAGAGGTTACCTTCCGAATCATGCACGTAAATGAACTCGTGAAAGTAGAAGGCAGATATCACAGTTCGTGTTTCAAAAACTTTTTGAAAATTACAACTGGTGCTACTGCTGGCCGTCCTCAAGTCGATGAGGTCACAGCTGCGTTTGAATATATCTGCCAACATTTGGAGGAAAATGAAGATGAATGCCAATTTTCCTTGAAAGATATATTGAAAGATTTTAGAGGGCATATTCCAAGTGAAAAGGCGTTGAAAAAAAGATTGCAAGGCAAATATGGTCATGACATCATTATAACCGCAGGAAATAATAGAGAACCAATAATATGTTTCCGAAATACTGGATATAAGATTCTTTCAAATCAGTGGTATGAATCACGGAATAAAAATGAACAAGAGGAACGTCTTCGCGTTGTGGAAGCAGCTGCTAGCATTATACTGGAAGATTTGAGGTCCATGGTACATTCAGTGGATCAGTATCCAAAACCAGATAGTTTTCTTAGTGATGTGGAAGAGGTAATACCAGAATCACTGATGGTTTTTCTAGAAAAAATTATAATGAAGGGTAAACGAGGAGACGAAGATAAAGGGTGAACCAAAATTATTTCAATTGCCCACGCTATTACTGCAGCTGCAAGACCTAGATCTTTCATATCCTCTTTACAGGTTGGTCTTGGTGCCTTTCTCTATAAAAATCACGGATCAAAATACGTTATAAACTTGCTTTATGCCATGGGATTTTGCAGTAATTATGAAGAAGTGAGATTGTTCGAATTGTCTTGTCTAAGTCATCCATTAAGCGCAGTTCTGCCTGGGTCATTTTCACAGTACATCTTTGATAATGCAGACGTGAATGTTGAAACTTTAGATGGATTTAATACTTTGCACGCAATGGGAGGAATTCAGTGTGTGACACCTGCAACCACTGCCTGTTCAGATAAAAAAATTGACAGGCTAAAGAAAATCAACACAACGAATATCGTCGGGGAATTCCCTACTATCCCAATCAAACCATTCCAAAAAACACATGGACTTAAGAATGAAGTAATCCAGGATTTAGATGAAAAAAACCCTATCTCACATGCTGTCACACTTTTACCAAGTGATTTTGCATGGATACTTGCAAAGTGGAAAGGATGGACTGTTGCAGGTTGGAATGGCTTCATGGAAAAAAATACTTCTGGTAACGCTTACTCAAAATCACGTATTTTATATTTGCCTTTTATCAACTCTCCACCCAGCAGCTACGACACCATTCATACAGCACTTCTTTTTGCCAACGATAAATGTAAGTCTTCAAATCAGAAATGTTGCATTGTAACTTTTGATCAACCTTTATACATGAAAGGTCGAGAAATTGTTGCCTCAAATCCTGAGCTTAGTTCAGTTGTACTCAGGCTTGGTGGTTTCCATCTCATCATGTCTTACTTGGGTGCCATTGGCTATGTAATGGATGGCAGTGGATTACAAGACGCCTTCAACGTCATATATGCAGCTGGATCTACTGAAAAAATGCTTTCAGGGCATGCCTATTCAAGAGCAGTTAGGGCTCACATATTAGTTCACCTGGCAATGACCAAAATAATTCTCTCTCAAATTGTTATAAGCGCAGACGAACATGCAGCAGTTGAGGAAGTTCTTTGCAATATTGAAACTGTTCACACTGACCCAACTATAACAAGTTTGATAGGAAAACTCACACAAAAATTGAATGAACTTGAGAAAAATGGACCTACATCTAAATTGTGGGTTCAGTACCATCGCATGGTTACTATAATGAAGCAATTTATATATGCAGAAAGAAGTGGAAATTGGGATTTGCATCTAAAATCTGTACAAATGATGCTTCCCTATTTTCATTCAAGTGGACATTTGTTGTATGCAAAATCCAGCCACCTTTATTTGCAAGATATGATTGATTTGGAAGTCAGACTTGATCCGAATGAATACAGAAAATTTGTCACTCAAGGGTTCTTCACAATTAGACGTTCTGATAAATTTTGGTCCGGCCTTTGGTCAGATATGACGATAGAACAAACTCTTATGAGATCCATGAAGTCTACCGGAGGGTTGACTCGAGGACGAGGTATTTCTGACAGTACAATGGCCAAATGGATTCTCTCCATGCCAATTTTTGTAGAAATTGCTCAGAAAATTGAAGAGTTTTGTAACTTATCATCCACCTCGACTGAACAACATGTGGATGCAAGGGATTCAAGAATCGCAAGAGACGAGACAGATGTACAGAAACTGGTTGACTGGTTCTCATCCCATGACCCATTTCCAAATTTCGAACATCTTATGTCAATATCAAATGGTGTTGTGGCAGATGAAAGCATAAATTGCCACAATGCTTACGAAATTGGAATCGATTCATTGTCGAAAATTGTTGGTAATAACTTCGCGGAAGTTAAATTTAAAAGGAAAAACCGAGTAATGCCTATTCGTGCTTCCAGCTCTAAGGTGAAGGTTCATGATGAATTTATTCCTGTAAATCCTGACACAATTTTCAGAAGAATTTCACTCCTAAAAAAGTCAGATGAAGAGCTACAAAACTATTTTGCATTTGAGTTGGCACCTTATCCATTGTCATTATTTGATGAAGAAGGACTGCGTAAGACCCGCAAATTAGTATTTTATGATTTGTTCTCTACTACTACTGACGTTGTTCAACTCAATACAGTACGTCATGTGGTTGATGGTGGATTTCTTTTACATAAGCTAGTATGGCAGAAAGGGGATTCATTTTCCTCTATTCTACAAAAATATGTTGATTACGTCAAAAGGCACTTCAATACAAATCCCACTATAGTTTTTGATGGCTATCCTGAAGATATTGTAGAGAAAAGTACAAAATCAGCCGAACGCAACAGACGAACAAAGAAACACAAAGCTGGTTATGTAATATTTGACGAGTCGATGACAGCAACTATGGCTCAAGAAAAATTCCTATCAAATGACAAGAACAAGAAACAACTTATTAATATGTTATGTACAAAATTTCAAAAAGAAGGTTTTGATGTGAAGCAAGCTGATGAAGATGCTGACTATTTAATTATAAAAACAGCTTTAGAAATTGAAAATGCTTCTCAATGTGTTATAGTCGTTGGTGAGGACATTGACCTCTTGGTAATAATGGCAGCATCCACGACTTCCAGAAATGTTTTTTTCTTAAAGTCAGGCAGAGGTAAAGTAAACGACGCATTATATTGTGCAGCAACTCTGGACATTGCCCCATACATAAGGGATAATATTTTACTGCTGCATGCTTTCAGTGGTTGTGATACCACATCTGCTCTCTTCAGACAAGGGAAGAAGAAAATCATCAAAGTGTTAAAAAGTACCATGCTGCAACTAACTGCGAAAATTTTCCGTGATCAAAATGCATGCCCGAATGACATCGCTGAAGCAGGGCAAAAAATTTTAATCGCCTTATATGGGGGAAAGGAAAATGAAAACTCATTAAATGATTTAAGGTTCAACCTCTTTAAAAAGTCTTTAATAAAAAATACCTTTAATCTAGCAACTCTTCCTCCCACTACAGCAGCAGCACGTGAACACTCTTTCCGCGCGTACTTACAAGTCCAACTTTGGAGTGGGTTCAAGAAATGTCCCTTGGATTGGGGTTGGAAAAAGCAAAAGCATGGGCTGTTCCCAGTCACAACCTGCAAAGAACCAGCTCCTGCAGAATTGCTCTCAATGATTTCTTGTAAATGCAAAAAAGGCTGCACTCAGTCCTGTAGTTGTAGGAAAGCTGGCATTAACTGCTCGACAATATGCTACAGCTGCAAAGGGCATGCGTGTACAAACTCTCCGGAGGAAGAGGACACCACTTCGACCTCCACTAACCTAGAGGCTGAAAGTGGTATAATGGAGGAAATTTCAGAAGATACAGATTTATTAGATGAACAGTGAATTTTTCCTAGCCTATGATACGTAGTATTTTTTAAACTTCCCAGAGTGCTGCGAAATTAGAAACCAAAGCGAATTATAGTTCAGAAGAAAGTTTAGGTAGTACAGAAGAAATTGATAAGCAATAAATACACGTATTACTACAGCCTGTGATTGGTTTTACTCGTCATTACTAATACTAAACTGCTGGTTCTTAATATAAGTTTTGTACAGACTTTGGTGCAAATATTTGATATTGTTAATAGTTTTATTCCGGCCAGTGTCATAGGTGATAAAGCACAAGGACACTACACCATGCGCCCGCGTTCAGATTCCGTTCTGAACTTGTATGTTATTAATTGATATAGTATTTCTTCGCATCATGTTCCTCGTAGCTTAATATTTCAGATTTAAGAGAATATGTGATAATGAGCAAAATGAATTTGACATATGCAAGACAGTTTCAGCATTCATAAAAAAATAAGCGAATTTAATCATTTATTTAACTTAAAATATGTCAAATTAAGTGAGAGAAATAATGTTATTGTTTCCTATCTCCATATCAACAGTGTTATAATTTCGCACGTTTTCGAATATTTTAGCAATGCTCGGCGTATCATTTCAGGTGATCCACGTGTACATATTGTTTCAAAGGTTTATACCTGAGGTCTTTTTCTATTAAACATATAAGTAAATAAGAGCTAATTTAAATATGTGATATTTCTCTTTCTACTTCAAGCTATCGCAACTGCATATATTTTCCATTATCACATGACTAGTACTTTTCAAGTTATTCATTACTTTGTGTAAATTTGTTTAATGTTTCATTTCGCATTCACTGAAATGCAAAAGTTGAATGTTCATTAAAAGCATGCAGTCATTTAAAAAAGACTGCTTTTTTATTTTTCACATATCCTTTGTTAAAAAGATAACCATTTTGTGATGAATACTGCTGATCGAAAGAGAAAAATTGCATGAATTAGAATCGAGTATTATTTTATTATGCATATATCCTTAGTAACGATTATTGCACTTCTTGCTGTTATAGCAATTTTTACGAATTTCTTAGTTTGGTTTAGGTGTATGGTTTTTTAAAGCTTTTCAGCGATGTTTGGGCAATTCCTTCCAGGTTCTACGTGTATTTACTTTTTGTACTTTTCTATACTGGCTATTTTACTCTGTAAATCGGAATATAATAACTTTTTTGAAGTCAAGATCATTGCAACTTGTAATTCTTGTTGTAATGATGCAATAAATTAAAATTTAATACTTAATCTATTGTTTTCAATACATGCATGTCCTTAAAACATTGAATTTGTGATACTTTATGCTCGTACTTTTTTAACTGCATCTCATATAATACTTAGAGCATTTACTAGAACATTTAATATTTTTCATTCAGTATTATATAAATTGCTGAAATTTAAGAAAAAAAAAAAGTGATTTACTTTCACGAAAAGCAAACCAGATTTTTTGAAAAATTTTGAACATAATTTTCTAATTTAAATTGAGTCAAGTCACTTAAAGTCAATCATTTTGTCCAGTTAATTATTCTTGGAAATAAAATGTAAGTGCTTTTGCGTTTTCCTTTAAAAAATAAATTAAGTTCTGTATAAAGATTGGATCCTTTTTAATTTTTTAGTTACATTGTAATGAATTGTGATAAATTGTTTTCAGTAGCATGTAGTACATCAAGTTGGTGATCACATAGCTGTGTAGCTAGTTCCACAGGGAGAAAAATACCACTACGTTTTTAGTATTGCGGGCTTCTATTCTCGGGGGAGTTCGGTGAAGGACAGTGGGAGTGGGAAAGGTATTGTATGAGCGGGAAAGGGTTGAAACGCGTGATGGGCGATTTTATGTCGAACTTTGAAATTAAGCTGTGTGCGTAATATTTAACAAAAGTATATATTGTGGGTACTCATTTTGTTTAAAATTTTATGTTCTACAAATTTACTTTGTGCATGTATGGCTTTTTTACGAGTACTTTTCGAGATATTGTTGTATTAATGAAAAAACAGGTGTTTTTTGGCACTATTTTGTACGCTGTGGCGAAAGCTCACTTAGTAGGAGGGGGAAAACTTAGGATATTCATTACAGACCCATAAGGAATAGATTAAAAAAATTTCCAGCTTTCCACCAATTACGTCCGAATTCAACTACCCAACCACTGGGCTATTGATGCATGAAAGCTTTTTAGCGAGCCGCTTTAGCGGGGAGTAGTTTGTTGAAACTTTCCTTGGTACTTTAAAAGCGAGCCGCCTTGGCGGTGAGTAGTTTGTTGAAACTTTCCTTGCTACTGTAAAGGCGAGCTGCCTTGGCGGCGAGTAGGTTGTTTAAACTTTCCCCACTACTTTAAAGGCGAGCCGCCTTGGCGGAGAGTAGTTTTCTCAAACTGCCTTCACTACATAAAAGCCCGTGCAATGCTGGGCCACGCAGCTAGTATATATATATATATTTTGTTAATGCAATGTAGTGCACCTTAAAACTTACAAGATTATTTACTTATCACTTAGTTTCTTCTACAAAGGTTTCAATTTCTCTGAAGTAGTTATTATAATATCTCTTTACACTAACACAAACATCTCATTTTATTATAATAACACTGACTTAATATGATATACAAAGGAGATAAATTTTTTTCTGGATTTAATATTTACATCTTACCCTAGTACAATATGAAATTGTTGTAATTTGTTAAAACTTTAGCTACAGATTTGGTGCTTCCACAGTTTTGATGCCATGGATTTGTGCCTCATGTGGACTATCCTTAATTTGGACCTAGATTTAAAGTAAAAAGTTACAATCAAAACACTGTAATCCCTTATTTTGATTCCCAACACAGGTTATGATAATCAATTCAGGTCCCCCTTTTTTGGGCTAGTGCTGAAGAAAGCAGAATCATGTGACTGCAATATTCTAGTTTGATAGGCAAACAGAAAAATCTGTCATATGAACCAATGAATTAATATGATTGAACTATTATTGGAAGTATGTTAGGAGTGAAATTAAAACAATTTGCTTTTTTTCTTCAAAAATATTGAGATTGAAATAAACGTGTCTCCAAAATCTGTGATCGAAAGTATGGCATGGTTAGCTAACTTGAGAAACTGATCTTTGTGATGAACCAGAAAATGGTAGCTCAATATTTAATTCCTCAATTAAGATCTGCTTGTTCCTTTATGAGAAACTTTTTTTTTTTGGAAAGAAAAGTATTTTAAAGATGAAAATTATACAATAAACAAAAGTAGGACTGCAAGTAAGGGCTTAAAACTGATTGTTGGAGGCAACCAATAATTGCTTTATAAATATAAATTATATGTGAAACTAATGTTGTACAAATGTGACTACTACTAATATAACTAATGGGGAGTTCAAAGTAGTAAGGTACTCTTACTTTGTTAACTATTAAATAAAGAAAAACATTTTAACTCTTACACAAAAATAAGATTTCCTGAAATGTTTATTAAAAAATGTTTAAAGTATTTTATTTTAGGATAGTTAAAATTTACTTGCTACATTAATTGATTTCCTTAAATATTGCGAATGGTTTTTAGGTTTCTATTTCAAACTTTTGTCCATTAAAGGTCAGTTCTAAAAATCTGTCACCCTCAAAATTAAGGGAATTTTGAACCATTAAGACCCTAATTACGTATTTTTTCTATTAATATTGCTGGGAGTACAAAATAGTTCTAAGTGCATTTATTTCTAATGGAAGATTATTTCCATGTGTATCCACTAGTAAGATGCTTTACTATGCACTGCTTGAAAACAGTCGCATGAGTTTCTGTAAAAATATGTCATTAGGTCTATAAAGTATTTATGTAAAATTCATTGCTTTTGTTGATTTATTTTGTGGTTGTTTGGATTCTTTTTCTTCTATAAATTCTTTTTACCAATTTCTCAAAATAAGAAAAAGTTTTATTTTAGGCAGAGGAATGTAGTGGTCCTATTACTGTACTTGTCAACTGCGCTGGAACATCAGTATGTTATCCTTTCTTAGACACTCCTAAAGAGCAATTTCACGTAAGTTAATCTAAAGCACTAATATAAGAATAAAATTTATTAAAAAACTAATCTTTGTATACTAAATCTTTTTCTTTATTTCTTTTTTTAGAAAATGCTTGATGTTAATTTTCTCGGAAGTGTATATATGACTCAAGCAGTTTTGCCTCTAATGCAAGAAAGGAAAATTGGTTCTGTAGTATTTGTATCTTCAATTGCTGGATTGATGGGTTTATATGGATATTCTGCTTATTCTGCATCCAAGTTTGCTCTTTTAGGATTGGCAGAATCTTTGCAGATGGAGGTAATTTTTTCCTTAGTTTCAACTGCTGAGTTATTTAAAAAACAATTATTTTGTTCAACTTTTTTAAAAATTCAAAATGTACAAATGCCTTAATGAGTCATATTTACATGTGCTAAAAAATTGGAAATGTTCTAATATTGAAGCTTGTTACATGCACTCTTTCTTTATTTTGAATTTTATCTTTTGGTTACACAAAAATCATAAGCTAAAAGCGACAAAATAAAAATAATTTGTTAACCTTTTGTATCCGGGCGGTTTTTTGAAAGTTTTTCTTTCGACCCAGGTTGTATGTCAGTTGAACCACAGATTTCTTTTCCATTGAAAAAAGGAGGTATAAACTGTCGTTACAGACATATGAAACCTTGAAAAAACCTCTGGCTCCAAAGGGTTCGAGTGAAAATTTCAACCCTGTCCTCTAAAGAAAAAAGACATGGTACAACATGTGTACCGCCCGGTTCCTAAAGGTTAAGAAAAAAGAAATCAATGAAGTAGTTGGGTCTTGGTGGGTCAAAGTGGTTATAAAATCCTGAAAATAAATTACTTAAACTTTTTGTGTTATTATTTTTCTTTACTTTAATAAAAAAAAAATGGTACATTGAATTTTTGGAAGCAAACTACTGATTTGCTTAGTCTTATGATATTATTTAAGCATGTTTAGTTTAAAGTGCTGCTTTAAATCATTCATTTCTCTCATGTCAACAAGCTTTAATTACTAGCTTATATTTAATTTAAAAGAAGATTTGAATTTCACAGCTTAGTTAGGGGTCTCACAAATAAAGCTTTCAGACCAACTATTGCTTTATAAATTTTGCTTACATATAATATTTTTCATTATAGATGAAGCCTTTCAATATCAGTATAACAGTATCATTTCCCCCTGATACAGATACTCCTGGATTTGAAGAAGAAAATAAAAACAAGGTTAGGCTCTTATTATTTTTTTTCATTCAGAATTTTTAAGTTTTATGTTTTTAGAATTTATAAGTTTTTGTATTAGTCTTGATTTATTAACATAATGTGTATCATTAAAAAAACTGTATGAAAAAAAAAAGAATACCAATATTTATTATTTCTTTAGAAAGATATATTAGTATGGAGTAAAAAACTGACTCGTATATGACTGCCAAGAAAAATGAAAAGTTGTCATGTGTGGTAGCAAATTAACTCACAGAATATTGCACTAATCATTTAATATTTTATACCATCTCAAGGGGTTAAATTTCTGAAAAATTGTAAAAATCAGTTTTGACAACAAGTAAATAGGCTATGCAAACCTTTAAATTTTCTTTTCTAATTGAACACAACTACTAGAACAACATATAAAAGTAATGTCCCTGCAAAATTTCCCTGTGATGAGATCATATCTTTTAGCACCTTAATTTTGAAGGGAAAAAAGGAAGGGGACTAAAGTTAGAACATCCAAATAGAAAGATTACACAGGTCTGCAACCAAAAAACTGCATGGGATATTTTGAGTGTTCTTTGTGTTATTCGGTGTGCTGAATTGGAAAATGACCACCGTTTTTGTCCATCACATACAGTTTTTCCGCAAAATGTGTGTACTGAGTGTGGTAATGTACCATTTTACCTCTATTTAACTGAAAAAAATTCTCTACTAATTTATGATTTAGAAAAACGTTTATTACAAATAGTTTTTCTTATTTGCTTCTTTGATGTTGAGAGAGTACCTACAGTTATAAAAACTGATAAAAAAAAGGTGGGGGTGGGAGGGAGTGAGGTTGGGCGTTAGGTGGGGAAAAGTGAAAACAGGCCTGCTACACTCACCCACAGAGCCACATTGCTCAGGTTCAAATATGTTGCACTGGGTCCCTGGACTATTAAGGATTTTATTAAAATAATGGTGATAGTGATAAGAGAGATAAAGAATGTGGGGGGATTTTATTTATTTATTTTTCGTTGGATTCGTTTATTAAAAGTATTGGTTTGTATTGAAGTTTTTTTTTAAATTTATTCCTCTTTCTTATCAGATCAAGGGAAATAATTTTTTTTTTAGAATAAGCAGAAATGCTGTCATGGTGCATTTTTTAATCAAGTGCACACCCCTTTTTAAAATAAAAATCGTCAAAGGTGCTGGGGCTAGTCGTGGTATTTCACATTGGGCAGTATAGTGGCTGATCGTGAAAAAGGGCTGTTTCCAAATCTTCACATTAAATTAGGACTGATGCAGCAATTTATCGAGGGTTTGTTAAAAGATGGAGACTTTCAAATATGTTTTATTCGAAGTTTCCTGAAGCTAAATTGAAAGAGGGAATATTCACAGGACCTGACATAAGCAAACTTTTATCTTATCCATTGTTTTTTGAATCAACCAATGAATGAAACTGAAAAAGAAGCCTAGAACTCATTCAAGGATGTGGTACTAAAGTTTTTGGGAAGTACCAAAGACTATGGCTCTGAAAACATCGTTAAGAGGATGTTGGCTGTGTTCAAAGTTCAGCATGTAACATAAGTTTAAAAATCCATTTTCTACATTCACATGTAGACTATTTTCTCAAAAACCTTGGTGGCTTTAGTGAGGAACAGGATGAGAGGTTTCATCGAGATGTGAAAGACATAGAGAGACGTTACCAAGGAAAGTGGGATGTAAATATGATGTCATACTACTTTTGGATGCTCAAGCGGGAAACATCGAGATCCAATCAGCGAAAGCGCACCAATAGGAGTATCAATAAAAATAAAAAAAATGGTTTTACTGTAAAAAGAGTAAACATTAAATGTGATCCCCTTTTTAAAATGTGTTGTAATGAGTAAAAATATTGTGAAGCTTTTTTTAAAAATAAATACATGATTTTCTTTGTAACTTTTTTTTTTCGACTTTGACAATTAAGTCCTCACGTATTGCAAAAAATCTGTATGTGATGGAAAAAAATGAAGCTCATATTCGGATTCAGCACACCGAAAAACATTAAAATCAGTCAAAACATCTCATGCATCTGTTCGATTTTTTTTTTTTTTTTTGCAGACCTGTGTTATTATCTTCATATATAAATCTTTGTAAGGGTTATTATTGCGTGTGAAATGATAAATATGTTACATAAAAGTAGGGATGCACCGAGTAGCACTTTGGCCGAGTAGCCGAGTACCTGGCCTTTCACTACTCGGCCGAGTACCGAGTTGCCGAGTACCAATTGTTTTTTTTTTTTTTTCATTGACGTACAGCGGTACAGGCTTAGAAATCATTGCAAAATTTTACTGGTCTTCTCAACCAGTGAAGATGAAGAGATGTTGAAGAAAGAGATGGAGTCTTTCTTTTCTGGAGAATTACTAAATAGAACAAATAGTCCTTTTGCTGGTGGAAAAAAAAATAAAAAAATGTTGCCTATTTTATGCAAACTAGCAAAAAAGTTTCTTAGTGCACCTTCAACTAGTGTGTACAGCGAGAGGGTTTTTTCCGAGGCAGGTTATATTTGCAGCAGTCTGAGGAATAAGCTATCACCAGAAAATGCTGAAAGATTAGTTTTTTTGCACCATAATTTAAGATACAACAATTTCAATTATTAAAATATTTTGCTGGCATTTTCCCTTTTTTTCTTTAAATATTAGACAATCTTTTTCTTACCCTAATAAAAATGACTTAATTTTACTTCTCTGTGTTGTTATCACTATGCCACAAGTTTGAATCTGCAAAACCATGATTTTAAAAATTCGTAATCTAAATTTTTAAATGATTAGAAATATATTGGAATATGATTGAAAGTTTCTTTTTAATGAGTTTATTAATATTCATCTTAAGGATCACTTGGACTGTTCCTGACCAAAGGTAAGTTCCCCTACACCAATATGCGATATGAAAAAGTTAATTACATTTGCACATTCTTAGTTAATTTTTATACTGATTTGGTATTATAACTTTTTAAAAACTTATACGTAGAATTCAGTCATATTTTATAAATATATTAATTGTAAATGATTGCATTATATATATATTTGCATATTTTTAATTATTGAAAAATGTGTCTTGAACTATTCAATTTTCTACAACTACTCGGTATCGGCCGAGTACCTGATCCAAATTTGGCCGAGTACCGAGTACTCGGCAAATTGGCCGAGTACCGAATATTTACCGAGTACTCGGTGCATCCCTACATAAAAGTAAAAATACATTTTTATGATTGAATAACTATTTTTGCAATAATAAAAACCATGTTTTTATAAATTTTTAGCAGTAAACTCCCATTATAAGTTTAAAAGATATTAACTGATTGGTGTAATCTGCCACGAGAAGATAAAAGGCAGCATCTGCAAATATGAGTTTTTGAGATATTTGAAATACATTTTGAATTCTACACTAACAACGGGGAAATATTGGATTTTGACCTTTTCTTGTGCTTTTTTGTCAGTGGAAACAGAACAAACAGCTTGTACAGTGAAGTTAAAGTACAATAGATACAGAATTGCAAAAAAAGAAAAAAACATGAAAAAAATTGCCTTCCCATACCAGTAATATTTTGTTAGTTTATTCATTGTTACCAATGGCAACTTTTCTGTACAATTATGTTTTGGATTTGTAAATGATTTTTTTTCACTCCACCCTAATAATTTATAGAACTCTGAAGAAAATCATATTTTTTCGTGACTTTTTTGGAGGAAATTTACTCCATTCATTACAGTGTTTTATGAAACACTTTCAATTTCAGCCACTGGAAACTCAGCGTATATCTGAATCTGGTGGATTATTTTCTGCGGAGGAAGTTGCTTCTGGCTTGCTGAATGATATTTTGGTAATTTTTAAATTGTTGTATTCTATTAGAATTAAATAAGGTGTTGAATTTTTTTTCATTTGATATAACCTGCATTTTAGTTAAATGAATTGATTTAGGGATACAAATTTTTTAATGGCTTACAATATATTTTTTCTATCATTTAATTCTCTTTCTCTCAGAACAAAAGAAAATATTTTTTTTTTCAATCTCAATTAAACAGCACAATTTTATACATTTATGTGTATTATTATTTCTTTCATGTCAGGAAAAAAAAAGAAGTGAAATCCAGAAATAGTTTTATAGCTTGCAGTAAAATAACTCGATAGCTCTCAAAACATATTAATGAATGAAAGGAAACATGCAAGAATAAAAATAATTGAAACCATTATTTTTTTATTTACATACAGGGACAGGTACTGAAGTAATTTTTGAGAGGTATACCATGCAGTAAAAAGTACTTCCTCCTCATCTTATAATTTTTCATGACAAAATTTTCACAAGTTTCTTTCTAACTATGTTTTAGAATCTTTTAAATCCAATTAATCTGCAGAAATATTATGTACACCTTGAATTTCCGGGATTCTAAAAACAATTATTATAGCTCTTCTAATGCTCATAGAAACTTCAAACTGATATTATTTTTAGCAGAAAATTGCAAGCTTTCGAATAACATAAGACTTGAAAATTGTGCATGAAATATTTCTTCTCCATTTTATCGAATTTGTATGAAAAATAAGCTGAGAATAAGAATAGAAAAAGAAAGAAATATAATTTTCGAAAAAAACGCTTCGTAGCGCACATCCCCATGCTACAAACTCATTTTGTGCCAAATTTTATGAAAATCGATCAAACAGTTCTGGCGCTACGCACGTGACAGACAGAAAGAAAGACAGACCCACCTTCAGCTTTATTACTAGTAGAGATTTTTTTTATGTTTTCAACTGTTATTTTTAAAAAAAAAATTTATTCATTGAGAAAGGAGTAAAAAAAAAAAAGGAGGGGGAGGGGTAGTTTAAGTAATTTTGATCAGGGATGGACTGGGGTGCTCCGGAGGGCAGTGGACACAAATCTTAGGC